>APFE031487465.1:13098-39510 GCA_000404065.3 Pinus taeda | reverse complement strand
ATATAGAAAGGAGGTCTTTTCATTTGTATCATCCAAGAATTTTTCATTTATGTAATGTAAAGGAGGTTGCCCCCTCGAAGAGGTTGAATTCTAAGGCGTTGATCTATCTTTTCTATCTTTTTGTTGAGTTGGTTTCATAACAATCTTCCACCCCATCTATGCTGACAGTGCCAATATATATCTGATCAATGTCTACCTTTTAACAGGAGAAAAGGTCTCATCATAGTCAATCCCCTCTACCTGTGAATATCCCAGGGACACAAACTTGCCCTTATTCTTCTCCACACTACCATATGTAGCTTTCTTTACCTTGTAAAGCCATTAGGAGCTCACCATTGACTTGTCCTTCGGTCTCGGGACCACATCCCAAACACTGTTACAAACTATGGAATCATACTATCAACCTAAACTGGTTGTTGCATTTCTTCCTCAAAGGAAGATGGCTCTGTCTTAACACATTTTCTCATAAAATCCATGTATCTAGTGTACCTCTCAAGTGATCTCCTCTTCCTATGCTGAGATGTGGGTGCTCCCACATTCTCCCATGCATCATGAAATAGTATGTGAGCCTCTCTGGTGCACTTTCTCCCATCTCTAGACAACTCTACCTGAGTGGATGTCTCCTCTCCAGGATCCTCTGCATGTGGCTACTCCACATCAATCTAAGGCTCCTCAACCTTAGGAGCTAAAATATCCTCAATTGCTTGTAGCTTAAGCCCCCTCTCAAGGGAAAATCACACAGCCTTCTCCTCATCGAATCTGACATCCATGTGAACCACTATCATCCTGTTGGTCGGAAAGTACACCCGATAGTTGTGAGGTTTATCAATGTACCCCACAAATATCCCCAACTCTATGGTCAGATCAAGTTTCTTCCATGCACATTTCATCATATGGAAATATACCAATGACCCAAAAATCCTAAAGTGACCAACATTTGCTCTCTTACCATTATAAGCCTCCTCTGGTGTCTTCATCCCAAGAATCTAATGTGGACTTGTTGAAGCCCCGAAAATCGGTTCAAAAACAAGGGGGATACCCACCCAGTCCGGACCTTGGTTGGCAGCTCCTTTTCTATTTATTATAGCAGGTCCGACTAGGGATAATGGACCAGTTTCCCAATTTGTGTGTGTGTGTGTGTAGAATATGATATCTCAGATCAAACAGTTCCTAATTAAGATGCTCTAATTCTAAATTTAATCTAATGACATGCTATTGTATTATAATAAACAGAAATATCTAAGTCTATACTAACCCGGGGTATGATTCTTCTGTTATGCGATCTAAAATGATTTCAGATAACAATCGGTAATAAAGATTATTCAACTATTATAAGAAAAGAATTCAATATCGATGAACCACTTCGCATAAAAAGTTAGACGAAACAGTTGCGAAAAACCTATCGCATAATAAGCTACTCATATATCAAGCATAAATAAATAGCTATCATCGTACAAAAGTTCAAAATGATAACTCAGGCATTCAAGTATTAATATATAAATAATTTAATTTAAATATCACTTTAACACAGGAAATATAAACAGTTAAGAGATAAAAGTACCATTTATAACTAGTTCTACTCATGAGCTTCAAGTGATAGCGATCTATCTCTTCTCAATCCAACATCAACTAAGAGTACAGAAGTGCAACATCAGTAGCAGATATCAGATGCAAAAATCAATAAATCATATTCCATTCATTCATCAAAACCTCCTCGGAGGGTGCAAAAGTGCATGTTCTGAGGACAAGTTTTTGATAAATTTTTGGACCCTTCTCTAAATGCATGGGAAGGGTTTAAATACTACTAACTATGCCTAAAAATAAATTATTTACAAAAATTTAGGATACGGTTTAAATGACCATCCTTTTTCTAGGAAAAATAAAATTAAACTATTTCTAAAATTTAATCTAAAACTAACTATTTCTGTATTTTCTCCTTAATGTCGCAATCATTCAACGTTTTCTTGAGAAGAGTCAATTGGCTGAATTCAGCCTTTAAATGTGCTGCAAAAAACGGAATCAGCAAGAGCTGGCACCTTCTTTTCGGTACTGGGCTTACATGAGACTGAGCAATTAGAGGCTTTCCATTTCGAGAAGTTTTACCCAGCAATGCGCAATTAGCGCTAGGTGCTAATCGCGCATCGAAAATTGCCTTTGTTTCTTAATCCGGGCCTCCTTGGTGTGATTTTCGCCTCTTGCGTGTTTTCTTGTAGCGGATGTAAAGTTGAAATTTTGTGAAAATAATGATTCTGAGAGCTCTTGACCTCGAGCCCTAAACTCTTGTCTTTGATGTCACCGCTATCTAGTATTCCTTTAACCATTTCTGTGCAGGGGAGAATTTTGGGCCATGTTGCTCTCCAGTGCAGGAATGAACAAGCTAACTCAGCAACGGATGCTTCAGACAACCTTGATGAGCCTATAGTAGCTGTAAATCTCATTACTTTAGGATTTATTTCCTCAAGTAGATTATGTATTCCTTCCCAGGTGAAAATACTCGCGTTTCTGTTGCATGTTGTGTCTTTGTGCAAGGGTGCCTTTTCTCTGTCTTCAGATATCATAGCCTCACCTATTTTCACTGTAGCTTCCTATACACTACTTTGTATAACCTTTTGTCCTTCGTTCCTGCAGTTTACAAGTGAGGTGAGAGTAATGATAATAAATAACGATCGGAATGCTTTGACTGCCTAAGACATTTAAAAATATGCCACCTTACGTGAACTGGCTCTTTGATAAACTCAAAACTAGATTTCATTAACAACTGGAAACTACTTCATTAATGAGCATTAAAGCACATAACCAGTCTCGTTTAATGGAAACACTTTTCCTTGAATAATGAACCAAAAATTTGCGATGAGACGATTTTGTGATTTGCTTTACAATATCACAGATCGCTACATCTCATAATCGCAAGATTGCAAGATCGTTCTGTCGTCCTATCGCAATTTCACAGTATCACATGGCCACAACATCGCATAATCACAATAACACATAATCGTAATATCGCATAATAGCAATATCGCATGATCGCAATATCGCATAATCACAATATCGCATGTTTTGTGTTAAGCAGTTTCTTGCGAGGCACGATTTTGCGATATGCGCTATCGCATATCGGCGTTTTCTGCGGTTTTTTTATTAAAGTGTGCTTCTAAGGCTTGCGATGCGATATATGTTTATCTTTATGCAATTTTGCATCGCATTCTCGCAATTTTAGAGTTTAGCTTGTAAGTAGGCGTGCTGTTATCTTTTCTATGATACGATATCCTTTAAGGAGTGATTTTGTCTTCCCTCTCACAAAACTTAAGTTTTCTAGATATTTTCAAAGGTATTTTCTTAAGTTTACGATGGTAAGTTTTATTGAAAAGGAAATACAATCACTAATTGATTTTTTTGAATTCTAGCTAAGGGTCCCCATTTATTTTGTATTAGTCACAACACTAAATAAAAAGGGGGGTTGTTAGTGGTCACAACAATTGGAGATTCACTTGGAAGAACCAGTTATCTCTGTTGTTCTTTTAAATTTTCTATACTTCCAAAACAGAAAATTTTCCAGAAAATTAAACTTTATTATAGAAAGATAAAGTACATTATGTTCTAACTTGTCAATGATATTTTGTTTCAACTATTTTCAACTCTGATTATTTACTTCCTCAAGCTAGTCCTTGTATTTACATCAGTCATTACTTGGTTATATAAAGATAAAATAAAGGCTTCTTGTAGTTTTTAACCCCGTACAAAAATTACCTGCATACGAATTCTAAATCACAGGAAAAATAAAAATGCGAGAGCATAACACATAAAACACATATACACAGATATTTCCCACTGGATCCAAAAACTGGGACTACCAGCTTGATTTTTCATTATTTTCCTTTCAATTTTACAATACATATTTATACATGCCGAAGCATCCAATACCATGGACCAAAAACCATCGCGTCCAAAACCATGGACCGAAAACCATCGCGTCCAAAAAACATGTGCGAAAATCATGCACAAAACGATAGGTGGGTCCGCCCAACCTAACATAGGGTCCAAAACCATAAAGTGGGTCCGCCCAACCTAACATAGGACCCCATAAAGTGGGGTTACGGGTACCCCTCAAACCCCTGTTAACTATGTGGAAAGAATATAACACAACCCAACACTTCTCTGTAAATCAGTTTTAAATATGCTCATTTGTCGTAGGTAGAGCCTCTGCTGCCAGCAGGCATTCATAGCCTCGACAGAGTTACCTGTTACCCAGCAATGATCCTGAATCCTATGTAAAGAAACCTAAAATTCTCAAATAAGAATCCATATCAACACTTATTGCTTTTCATTTTCTTTTACTCTTAAAGAGCAGTGTCCTGGTTTGATAGCTAATTTATGACGCAGTCATTCACTTGATTTATAACTTACTGAACAAGTTGGCTCGTGATGAGACCCCTTGTGTTTTGATTGCAACAATATTGAGTCATTGCCTTGTTGTGGTATGTAGTATTGGCAAAGTCAGCAAGTTATAATATTTGTGATTATGATAAGTCAGCTCGTGATGAGACCTCTCACTCTTTAAGATGAAGTGTATCCTTGGATTGTTCCTCTGAAAGTTGTGATTTCCTTAGTAGGGAGGAAGTTATTGTTTCCTTAAGATAGCTCTGGACGACAATAGTAGAGTTTTTGGAAAGAGTTGTTCTACAGAGAATCTTTATTTTCTTATTGATACCTTTCATTACACTGATATAAAACAATTTCTCACTAAAGGTTGTTTTCATCAAATTTTATGAAGTTGAAACTAGTATAATATCTAGGCTACAGTCTTTAACTGTATCTTTCTACAATAGAGATCAATTTTCCAAAAGGTTTGTTTTTTATACAAGTGAAAGATCAAAATCTGAAAGAGAATTGGTGTCTTTTTCGTAAATTCCTAATGTAACCATTCACAACTGGTTTTATGAAAATAAAAATCTAATATACAAAATAAAAGAGTAATATTCTAGTGAAAATATTTTTTTAAGATCTGACCATTAACAGGTAAAGAATCTCTTTTTCCTGCTAAATCCTGCAACATAAAAGTGGATGGACCTATGACTTCTACAATTTGAAAAGGACGAAGCCACATTCGTTGAAATTTACTATGTTTTCCTTTTTCCTCATGAGCCTTGTCCCATTTTAAAACTAGATCTCCCACTTGAAAATCTTTTATAGTCATGATGTTTGAATCAAAAGAGGATTTTACTAATGCTTGATGATGAGCATGAGTTCTTTTAGCATGTTCTCATTTTTCTTCTAACTTAATTATTTTTATTTGCCTCAGCTGTAAGGAGGAAGTTCGTACTTCATCAATATACTGAACTAAAGACAAAGAGGGGATTGCTAAATGCTTCGGGAGAACCACTTCTTTTCCATAAACTAAATTGAACAGAGAAGTGCCAATGGAGGCTTTTTGCGTTATTCGATATGCCCATAAAGCATGTATTAAATATTTATGCCAATTTTTATGATTTTGGTCAACTGTTCATTTGATAATCCTGATTAGGTTTTTATTTGTAGGTTCAGCTAGCCCATTTCCCTGTGGGTAATAATTGGCAGAATATTTAAGTTTCAAACCTCTTTTAAGTGAAATTCAGTCATTGTATTTCCAGAAAAGTATGATGCATTTTCAAACATTAAAGCGGAAGGCAGTCCAAACCCGGTGATTATAAATTGATCTATGAATTCAATGATATGTTCAGCAATAGCCGTCTTGAGTGGAACTACTTCTACCCATTTAGTAAAGTAATATGTTGCCGTAAGAATTTATCTATGCTACTTAGAAGAGTGAGGAACGATCTCACCTATTATGTCCAATCCCCACTAATCAAAAGGTTGCTCAATGTTGACTGGCTGTAACGGCAAGGACTGTTTCTTCTGTCTCCCAATAGCAGTTTGGCAGATTTGACATTTCCTCACGTAATTGTGCGAGTCTTTAAATAATGTGGGCCAATAATATCCTACTCGTAAGGTTTTATGTGCAGTAGCATCTCCAGCATAGTGTCCAACTGATGGCCCATCATGGAGTTCTTGCAAAACTTTTTTAGCTTCAGATTCTTCAAGACATATAAGTAGAACAGAATCATAATTTATCCTAAAAAGAACATCATTCAAGAGTTGATATTGTTTGGCTTTCAATCTTAGAGCTCTTTTCTTAGTATGATCGAGGTGTGAGGGGGCATACCCATTCTTCAGATAATAAATGATATCAGCATATAATGACTCATTATCATTTAGGCTTACCTCGTACACTTGTATGTCTGCAGATGGAATTTCAGATATCAGCGATGCTCCGGCCAGCATTTTGCAAAAGCCTTGACCTTTTACAATGCTTGCTAGTTTGATTTCTACATCATATTCCTGTAAGGCAGTAACCCAATTGGCTTTTTTCTCACCCACCTCTTTTTGTACTAAAAGATTTCTTACTGTTGGAAACGGTACAATGAGTTTTGTGCGGGTTTTGAGTAAAAAGGGTCTGAAATATTTGATTGCTTTGAAAACAGCGTAAGCCTGTTTCTCCACATCTAAATAATTTAATTTAGCTCCCTGTAAATTTGAACTGAAGAAAGAAATCGGGGCTTCTACCTTCTCTTGATTTGTCTGAGTAAGTATCGTTGCGTATGATATGTTAGATGCAAATGTACATAAAACAAAAGGCTCTGAAAATTTTGGAGTCACTAAAGATGGAGCATTGACAATTGCTTGTTTGATTAGATTGAATAACTCATAGTTGTTTTGACCCCATTTGAAGATTGAGTTCTTTTTTATCATCGTTTGTAAGGGAGACACGATTCTTGAAAAATCCGGAATGAATCTCTTTACAAAGTTGATTTGACCAAGGAAAGATTGCATAGCTTTTTTGTTGTGAGGTAGGGAAATTTCGAAAATCTCTTTGATTCTGTCAGGGTCAATGTGAATTCCAGTTTTTGACACTATGAATCCTAGAAGTTTTCCTTCACTTAATGCGAAAAAGGACATTTTAGGGTTGAGTGAAATTCCATACCTTAAACAACGTTAGAAGATTTGTTTTAAATCTCCGAGATGGTTGCTTCATCTCTTGGAATAGACAGTTATATCATCCAAATAGATTACCACAGACTTATTAACTAAACCTCTAAATGCAATGTCCATGGCTCTCTGAAATGTGGCACCAACATTAATCAGACCAAAAGGCATTTTTTTATATGCGTAGGTCCCCTATTTGGTTCTAAATGTGGTTTTTAATTGATCTTTAGGATGTACCAAAACTTGATTGTATCCTGAAAATCCATCTAAAAAGGAGATTAATTCTGAACCAGCGACTGCCTGCAAGATTTGTTCCATAGGAGGCAAAGGAAAATTATCCTTTTGGCAGGCTTTATTAAGGTTTTGAAAGTCAATACAGATTCTAATATCTTCGTTTTTCTTTCTAACAGGGACCATGTTGGAGACCCATTTGGAATGTCGAACAAGAAAGATTATTTTGGCTTTCAATAACTTGTTGAGTTTGGATTTAATCTGATTTTCTAAATTGGGATGGATTTTCTCAACTTCTGTTGGACTGGTTTTGCATTTTCCATCATTGGAATAGTATGTTGGATAATAGAAGTGTCATATGTTTTAAGTTCATCATAGTTCCAAGCAAAAACATTTATGTATTGTCTCAAAATACAGATATATGCTAATTTTTCTTCGGGAGTTAGGCCAAGGCATAGATTGATGTTTTTGGGTTTGGTATCAGTTCCTAGATTTACTAATTCGTAATTCAAAGTTGAACTTTGGAATTTTGAATTAGTAGATCTTTTAAACCGATCTTTCAAATCATAAAGGTCTTCTAGTTTGACTACCGACTTAGGTATAGCATTGTTAGTGCTATCCTGTTGCAATTATCGGTCATGTTGGTCTTCATCAATTATTTGATTGGTATAGGATCCTTCAGATGTGAGAAAACTCACGATGTCAGGATCGTCGTTGAAAATTCTCCAGTTTGTGATGTTATCAGGAAGAGAAGGTCTAAAGATTAATTCTATTGAAAATCTATCAAGACTAAAATCTTATGAAGGGATAACTTTAGAAGCTATGTTAGCTAAAAGGTCGACACTTGCATTCTAGAGTCTGGGAAATGATGAAATATTAAATGTTATAAAGTGCTCAGTCAGATCTTGAACTAAAGATTGATATTGTTTTAAATGACCTGATAAGAAATGTATAGTATTACGTACCTGTCTGACTACAATTTCAGAGTCTCCAAAAACTTGAAGGTATTTGACATTGACTCTGATTGCTTTGTACAGCCCTTGGGCTAAAGCTTCATACTTCGTTGTATTGTTGGTGCAATCAATTTTGATTCTGCAAGTTAACATAGTTTTATCTCCTTTTGGACTAACTAACACGCATCCTGCTCCTACTCCTTCGTTAGATTTAGAACCATCAAAAAATAATTTCCAAAATGAAGATTTATTTATAGGACTATCTAAAACATTGATACATTTAGAACTATCTGTTTGAGAAAAATTTTCGACTTGAGATAAAACATAATGTTCTAAGGTGATGTGTGAGCATTAAAATTTCCTAGGAAAGAATCTACTAAGTAATTGCCAATAATATTGTTGTTATATGCTACTGGTTCATTTTCCCCCTCGAGTTCTCTTACTATGTATTTTTGATGTCATTCTCGTTCAACTTTTATTTGATTTGGTTTACCATTGTAGGGTAGCCACATGTGTGACCAATCAGTTGCAAAGTATCCATGGAGTTTTTTTGACCAATCCCTGCTAAGAATTAAGCCATAAAATTTTGGAATATCAGCAACTAGAATGTCGATAACTTGACATATCTTTGGGTTGGATGACAGCCTTATGGTAACCTGATTCAATTCGCCAATTACCTTGACTTGTGACCGATCTAGCTAGACTATGTGAACAGAAGACTTATGTGGTTGAACGTTCAAATTTGTACATATTAACTTCGGTAAAATATTCGATGAACCTCCAGAATCCACTAAAAAATTATGCACATTTTTATTAAAAAATTCATAAGTAAGAAGAAAGGGGGGAGTATGAGATCTTGATCTACCTCCAATTAATACGTCGTCATTTGGATCAACCTTGTTAATCGCATTAGTTGGAAGTCTTCCCATGTCATGGGAAGCTTGAGAAATTACAATGGCAGGCCAAGGTGCAACTGGCACAGCATGTAATTCTTTCAAAATTATCTTTTGCTAGTGTTTTAACTTGCTCAATTCGTAAAGAGTGATGTTGGCCCGAGTCTTTTTCATATCTTCTATAATATCGTACTCCATTTCATCTGAAACGACCAGAGTTTTAGATGGAGTAGAGGAATTTGTTTGGACTGGGCTGGTTTGAGTCGCTTTAGATGTTGTCTTCTTGGGTGCGATTTTATCCTTCGTTGCCGAGCTTGTGCTCTTTTACTTAGGGGTAGTTTGGGGGGGATCAAGCTGATTTCTGCTTCGTGTACTAACCAGGAATGCTTCTTGATCCTCTTCTTGTGGGAGAATGAAATCCCACATTCCTTGTAACTCTACAACTTCTTCTTCATCAGTTTTCTCTTGAGTAGCGATCTCATCTTCTTCTTCTTTAGATTCAGCGCTTGTAATAGCGTTGGGGGGCTTTGAATCATTCGAGGGATTTCTTTTAAAAGATCTATATGGCTTCTTTGAAGAAGTTTCTGCCACTTGTTTTTTTCTGTCGACCATCTCGTTAGACATGGTCTTCAAAACTTTTTGTACTCCTTCTAAATCAAAAGGATCTTTTGATTTCTTTTTCTTGGGATCTTCTTTGAATTTTACCTTCTTAGACTTTCGTCCTTCGATTGTGGTCTTCTTTTCTAGGGCTATAATCCGTTTCTCTACAGCTATCGCTTCTTTCATGTTTTCAGCCAAAGTTGTCTTATTAGCCCTATCCACGAAGATTGATATATTTCATGGTAATGCAGTAATGTATCATTCACTTCGCACTTCTTCGCTGGGCTTGGAAGCGGTAGGAATTTTGTTCAATAGTTTATTGAAATGAGAATTGAAGTCCTTAATAGGTTCTTTTGATTAGGCCCAGAGGTTTGACAAGTCACTAATCAACGTTGCAGTAGACCTATCATCACCAAACTTAATGAGGAATTTCTCTTCGAAGATGTCCCAACTAGTAATAGATCTAGATGGTAATGAAAAATACCATGATCTGGCTGTTCCTTGAAGGGTATACAGAAAAAGTCGAACGACAGCATCTTCGTTGGTAACTCCATTAAGATTTATGGATAGCATAAAGTTATTGATATGATCTTTTGCTAGCATGCCTTCTTCAGGATTTAATTTAGGCAGCCATTTTTCAGGATGCATTGGCAGGTGACTCAAGGGCGCAGACATTAAGACTGCCCTTGGATTGTTCCATGGAGATTGAGCCATCGCTGATTTACTAATGAAAGGAAGTGGAGAAGATGATCCCTAAGGTCGAGAATATGAGGATATAATAACTCCTGATGATTGAGAAGGGGATGTAGAAGTACGAGTAGGTTGGTGGACAATGATCTGGAGTGGCAAACTGGATGGTTGACTTCGCGGTGAGGAAGTTGAGATGGATGATGATGGTGAAAGAGTCTCGCTATCAGACCCTTTAGGTGATTTCCTTACTCTCTTCCTTGTGGGTAGAGGTAATTCAGTTGGCTGAACACCAAATCTTTCGCTCTTTAATCTGGTTAAGGGATGAGCAGGGTTATATTACGAAGTCACGCTGCCTTGAGATTTATTAGATATTTGAGGAGATATAGAAAACTGCTGAAGTTTGTGAATCAGAGATTCAACTTCAAGCGGTTCAATAGTAGATTATTTTGAAATGTCAGGGTTTGTAGCAGCGACTGTTGATCCTACGACTTCTGGTGGTGGATTTAAAGCTTCTAAATGCAATGGAGAAGTCGGGGGAGATGGTGAGGGCAATTTACTCTCAGAATGGTATTTAGATTTGGACTTAATTGCCATTCATAGTTTGAGGCCCTCCTTCTAGCGCCAAATATGTTGAAGCCCCGAAAATCGGTTCAACAACAAGGGGGATACCCGCCCAGTCCAGACCTTAGTTGGCAGCTCCTTTTTCGTTTGGTATAGCGGGTCCGACTGGAGATAATTGGACCAGTTTCCCAATTTGTGTGTGTGTGTGTAGAATATGATACCTCTGATCAAATAGTTCCTAATTAAGATGCTCTAATTCTAACTTTAATCTAATGACATGCTATTGTATTCTAATAAAACAGAAACATCTAAGTCTATACTAACCCGGGGTATGATTCTTCTGTTATGCGATCTAAAATGATTTCAGATAACAATCGGTAATAAAGATTATTCAACTGTTATAAGAAAAGAATTCAATATAGATGAACCACTTCGCATAAAAAGTTAGACAAAACAGTTGCGAAAAACATATCACTTAATAAGCTACTCATATATCAAGCATAAATAAATAGCTATCACCGTACAAAAGTTCCAAATGATAACTCAGGCATTCAAGCATTAATATATAAATAACTGAATTTAAATATCACTTTAACAGAGGAAATAGAAACAGTTAAGAGATAAAAGTACCATTTATAACTAGTTCTATTCATGAGCTTCAAGCGATAGCGATTTATCTCTTCTCAATCCAACATCAACTAAGAATACAGAAGTGCAACATCAGTAGCAGATATCAGATGCAAAAATCAATAAATCTTGTTCCATTCATTCATCAAAACCTCCTCAGAGGGTGCAAAAGTGCATGTTCTAAGGACAATTTTTTGATAAATTTCTGGACCCTTCTCTAAATGCATGAGAAGGGTTTAAATACTACTAACTATGTCTAAAAATAACTTATTTACAAAAATTTAGGATACGGTTTAAATGACCGTCCTTTTTCTAGGAAAAATAAAATAAAACTATTTCTAAAATTAAATATAAAACTAACTATTTATGTATTTTCTCCTTAATGTCGCAAGCATTCAGCATTTGCTTGAGAAGAGTCAATTGGCTGACTTCAACCTTTAAATGTGCTACAAAAAATGGAATCAGCAAGAGCTAGCACCATCATTTTGGTTCTGGGCTTACAGGAGACTGAGCAATTAGAGGCTTTCCATTTCGAGAAGTTTTACCCAACGATGTGCGATTAGCGCTAGGCGCTAATCGCACATCATAAACTGCCTTTATTTCTTAATCTGGGATTCCTTAGTGTGATTTTCACCTCTTTCGTGTTTTCTTGTAGCGGATGTAAAGTTGAAATTTTGTGAAAATAATGATTCCGAGAGCTCTTGAACTCGAGCCCTAAACTGCCTATCTTTGATGTCACCACTGTCTAGTATTCCTTTAACCATTTCTGTGCAGGGGAGAATTTTGGGCCTTGTCGCTCTCCGGTGCAGGAATGAACAAGCTAACTCAGGAACTGATGCTTTAGACGACCTTGATGACCCTGTAGTAGCCATAAATCCCATTACTTTAGGATTTATTTCCTCAAGTAGATTGTGTATTCCTTCCCAGGTGAAAATACTCGTGTTTCTGTTGCATGCTGTGTCTTTGCGCAAGGGTGCCTTTTCTCTGTCTTCAGATATCAGAGCCTTGCCTATTTTGACCATAGCTTCCTTTACACCTTTGTATAACCTTTTGTCCTTCATTCCTGCAGTTTACAAGTGAGGTGAGAGTAATGATAATAAATAACGATGGGAATGCTTTGACTGCCGAAGACATTTAAAAATATGCCACCTTATGTGAACTGGCTCTTTGATAAAATCAAAACTAGATTTCATTAACAACTGGAAACTACTTCATTAATGAGCATTAAAGCACATAACGAGTCTCATTTAATGGAAACACTTTTCCTTGAATAATGAACCAAAAATTTGTGATGAGACGATTTTGCGATTTGCTTTACAATATCACAGATCGCTGCATTACGTAATCGTAAGATCGCAAGATCATTCTGTCATCCTATCACAATTTCACAGTATTGCATGGTCGTAATATCGCATAATCACAATATCGCATAATCACAATATCGCATGATCACAATATCTCATAATCGCAATATCGCATTTTTTGTGTTAAGCAGTTTCTTGCGAGGCGCGATTTTGTGGTATGCGCTATCGCATATCGGCATTTTCTGTGGTTTTTTTTATAATTGTGCTTCTAAGGCTTGCAAAGTGATATATGTTTATCTTTATGCAATTTCGCATCGCATTCTTGCGATTTTAGAGTTTAGCTTGTAAGTAGGCATGCTGTTATCTTTTATGCGAATATCCTTTAAGGAGTGATTTTGTCTTCCCTCATCACAAAACTTAAGTTTTTTAGATATTTTCAAAGGTATTTTCTTAAGTTTACGATGGTAAGTTTTATTGAAAAGGAAATAAAATCACTAATTGATTTTTTGAATTCTAGCTAAGGATCCCCATTTATTTAGTATTAGTCACAACACTAAATAAAATGGGGGGTTGTTAGTGGCCACAATAGGACTATGGTTCTTTACATAAATTGTTGTGTCTCATGCTTTAGTCCACAAGTGTAGTGCTAGGCCATGATCATGCAACATCACCCATGCTTCCCCTACAATGCTTTTGTTCTTCCTCTTGGAAATCCCATTCTATTATGGGTTATGGGGTGTTGTCAACTCCAATTTAACATGTTCTGCTACATAGAAGTTCTTAAACTCGTTTGAGACATACTCACCACCATTATAACTTCTCAGAGATTTAACATTCTTACCAGACTCTTTCTCAACCAATGCTTTAAATTCACAAAACTTTGTGAAAGTTTGACCCTTATTTTGCATGAAAAATATCCAGCATTTACGAGAAAAGTCGTCAATAAATATAACATAATACTTGTTTGCCTATGGATGCTATCGAGAATGGTCCACACACATTTGAATGGATTCACTCTAGAATCTCCTCTTCTCGGTTGTCTCTATCGTGAAAGGAAGCCTCGGTGTATTTTCCCAAAGTACAACCCTTGTATGTAGCAACTTACTCTAGCATACATTTGGGAAGACCAATAGAGATTTGTTTCATGATTTTCGAAGCCCCATGATGCAAGTGACCTAATCGCATGTACCAAAACTCACCAACATCTCATCTCTGCACTTTCTCTTCTTTCATGTGCAAAGCAGCATAATCCCCTACCTCTAATTTACAGATATTCTTGACTCAAATCCCCATCTTCTTTACTTAACCAATGGCTATGTGTCAAAGGAACACCTTTCCTTTCAAGAAAATCACATCATAACCTCTATCCTCAAGAAATGCAACTGATACTAAGTTCTTCTTCAACCTGGTCACATACATAACATCCCTCAAGGTGAGAAGAGCACCTTGCTCCCTCACAAAAGTAACCGTGCCCAATATAGTAGCACTATACCTCCTGTCGTCACCCATCTCGATATGCATCTGGAGGTCTTTCTCCTCTAGGTCACTGAACAACTCCTTGTCACCAGTCATGTGGAATGAAGCTCCATTATCAAGATACCATACACTACCCATCATTGATGACACTATGCATGCAATGAGAGTAAAGTCCAATTCGAATTGAGATTCCAAAACCTCACCTGCCGCTCCTCTTGAGGACTTCTTCTTGGACGTCTTAAGTGGACAATTTGTAGAAAAATGGTCCAACGCGTGACAATGAAAGCACTTAACTTTTGTCATGTATTTATTCTTACCTCCATAGCAATAATTTGATTTGGAATGGGAAGAATTCCCTTTCCCTTTCCTTGCCTTACTCGCTAAGGCATAATTTTCTACATGATCAGTCTTTGATGAGGAACCATCTCTGGTGTTCCTTCTAATATCCTCCTGCATCAAATCCAACCACAGTCATTCCCAATCTGGAACTTTTCCCTTCCATTCACAGAGTCCTGATAGTTATTCCAACTCTTAGGAAGGCCTAGGAGAGCTAGGGTCACCATATCATCCTCAGAAACGGTTATTCCAACACTTCCAAGCTCATCATGATAGTGAGTGAACTTGGTCAAGTATTTTGGAATGGTCTCACCTTTCTCCATCTTGATTTTTTGAAGTTTTTCATTCAGTGCCAACTTCCTATGGTCATTATTGTTCTAGAATAGGTTCATCAATTCTTTCCACATATCATACGGATTTTCCTTCACATGGGGACTTGAGAGAATGTGGTCTCGAACTCCCTCAAGGATTATCCACCTCGCCTTTGCTACACACTTATTCCATTCGGCCAGATTCTTTGCATCCGATTTTGTTGGCTTAGGAATTCCTTGATCAATGAATTCCTTTAAGCCATTATCCTCCAGCACATCCTCCATTTTGTCCTTCCAGACTAAATAATTTTAGTTTCCTTCCAAGGCATACTTGAGTTGTAAACCGTAGAATGCCATCTACTGATCTTGAAGTATGTATTGAAAATTCCAATTTCATCTCTAACCCAAAACTCAAAACTTCGAAATCTCCTCTTGTATACAATATTCATCTCTGATACCATGTGGATTTTCCTGTAGATTCACATCTCATGTAATGTACTAAAACACAAGACAAGAATCTACTCTATTATTTAAATAGCGGAACCTAGTGATCAATGAAAACACTAATAAATAAGAGGAAGATAATCAAATACACATAACACAATTGTTTCTCTAGAGAAATCCACTACTCAAAACCCTGACTATCTATTGCATTAATTAGAAATATCAGTGGTAATACAAAGCTTGTTCTCACAACAACAATTTTGCACAAGTATGATCAACTCCCTGCCTCACAAGCCTGCACTAACCAACACTTAGCCAATTTATGTTGCCTATTGAACCCTTATTTCCTTGTGCAATTCTTGTGAGGAATAATCCATATTTAATTGGGAATTCGTTCTTCCATAAATAAGCAATCCAAAACTATGTCCTCTTCTAATTGCATGCATTATATGTACAACTCGGATCATTCCCCAACTGATAATACATTGTCCTTGCACTCTAGTCTCAACTATATCTTTCTTTGAACTGACATGCATGAGTTTCTCATGATGGAATCTTCAGTTAGCTGGAGTAGCATTGAGGATGCACCTGTGCACCAACTCACTACTAGACCTCTACTAGTTCCAAAAACATTTAGGACTAGTTAAACTATCTATAACTCAGTCAATCTGAGTTATCTAATTACAACTCAAATAAACTCATCATGGACACCAAAAATTTAGGGAGAACATATACATGACTACAGAAAGACTTCCAAATCGAAATTACTAAGTTAATTAAGTTAATTAAACTTAATTAACTATTTACAATTTACAAGTTACTATGAGAATAGAATTTGATTTTAATTCACAGTTTAATTCAAGAACAAATTAAACTGGAATTTCTTGTTGCCATTTCAACATGGTGTGTGTAGATTATATATATTGGTTGCTGATGTTTATGAGCTTGATCTTAGCTAGATTTGGTACTTCGTAGGAATATTGTAATAACATGTGATATTATAAAATCTTGTACTTATTTCCTCCATGACATGGAGCATGCAAATATTATGTAACCATATCTACCTATGTATTATGGAAAGGGAATATCATTGTATGACTCTTCTAAGAAGGCATACTGATTATCCATGCATCCTTGATTATCTAGATAAATTATTTAATATAATGCACAACTTATGATAAAGTATGGGCCATGTGTCAACTAAATTCTCTATGAGTGGTTTTTGTTGGTTCTAAACTTTAGGGGGTGAGATAGGCCTAAAAACCTGAAGTTTCCTATACATTTAGGTGGAGTTCATTGAAATCTAAATGAACCATGTACTTGAAGGATATGTTAGTGGGTTGGTAGTTGCAATAGTTATGTACCCATGTATTTTGTTGGATTGAAAATCAATTATGTGGATGCTAACAATTTGGTAATGTTTACATGATCGAGGAGTGAGACATACTTTATTGATCAACTAGAGTGCCTTTGATGTATTGAACCAATAGAATATGATGATGAAGACTTACCTAACAAAGGTAAAGACATGTCCAACTAAATATGGGTGAAAGTTGGGATTATTAAATCCTACCTATCATATAGAATATTATGTCATGCTTATGATCATACATGAAAAGGCTATGGTGTGTTAATGTATTGATCAATCTGATGCAGTGTTGGTCTCAACATGTGTATTCTTCTTATGAGTTTTTAGGAGGTTGTTGGATCATGGCTCGATGAAAGATTTTGGTCAATAAGATTTTTTAAGTTAGTGCATAAATGAAATTTCCTCAACAAGTTTTTAATGTACCAAGATAACATCTCTATGTCAAAACAAACTTATGTGTGTGTGTGTGTGTGTGTGTGTACTATTACATCGTTAAATAAATTGAACACACACAATTTTGGTGTATAAAATGTGTTTACTCTCTTATTATTTAGATTGAAATTTCAAAGATTAAAAGTTTTTTTATTTTTTTTTAATATATATCAAGTAAAAAAAGACAAATTAATCTTACATGAATTGCATTATATAACATGAATCCATAGGTTATTTATCCATCGGTACCTATGTGAACCCATGAAAAGAGAACTCTATGGTAGGGTATATCATGATCCAATATTTTTTCCTCATTAATGCTTAAACAAGCCATGTCAAGAGAAATAAATAGGAAACAACTCAGATAGGCCCACAATCTACATGGATCCATATGTTTATTGAGCGAATTCACTTTAACATATTGATGTCACTTTTAGATATGGTGTATCGATTACCCTCTATAGAATAGAGATTAAAAATTTAACTACCTATAGGATTTTTATTGTTTTATCTGGACATAAAAACAGCAAACTTTCATCATGAAAAATATTATGTAGGTCTCTCCGTCATGAAGGATATACGTGTGGATGAAAAGTAGTGGAAGAAAACACAAGTGCGGGTGTTATATGGTTTCTTATAATGGGGCAAAGACCAAGAGTAGAGGTGATATATGCATTGTTTTCACCTACAACATCTCTTCCATATACTCCTATTGGCTTTCCTTTGCACCTTTTAATCCAATTGCTAGTTTTAATAAGTTAAAAAATTATAAAGTGAGTGTTATAACAACATTTTTACATTGAATCACAATGGAGAGAAAAAGGTATATATCCCATTAGGAGGGAAACACATCCCTTTATATTTCCTTTTTAATGAACTATCTCATTTTTGGAAACTTTCTCATTTTTCGAAGCCTCGACATCTTTTGTTGGACATTTTTTCCATCCTCTACCTACTTTCAAACATGCAGTTATAGTTTTGTTCTGGTCACAATAGTTGGATATTCCTCAATTCTGGGAGAGCGAGTTTCTTTTTTTCTTCACTAGTTCGAAGACCGGGAGCAAGGTGGTACGATTACTCTTCTGTGGAGGCCGAGTGATACATTTTGTTGTTGGGCCGAAGGATTATTCACAGGGTCGAGTTTCATTACTAAATTCTAGAAAGTTAGGTCAAGTGATAAATTATATTATTGGGCCGTCATAGAGTTGAGTTTTATTGCTAAAGGCTAGAGAGCGAGTGTATTTTTTTCTTCAATAGTTCGAAGATTGGGAGAAACATGGTACGATTACTCTTCTGTGGAGGCCGAGTGATACATTATGTTGTTGAGATAAATACTTTTTCACATGGTTCTTTTTATTTATTCTGATTGTGTATGTCCCTTACTGAGGAAGTGGTGATTGTATATCAAGTTGGAGAGGTCCAAAGCATGCCTATTCAGAACCCATGCTAATAGCAATCACAGTGAATACTAGTCCTTCCTTTCTTCTAAATGATCATAAGAGTTATTGGTGCAAGTTCTACTTGAATGAGGCATAATCATAGTGAATATTAGTCCTTCCCTTTATCTAGCTGAGTGTAAGAGTTACTAGTGCAAGTTCTGCTTGAATGAGGATGATTTAAAGGGGAAATCCTATTGCTAAACGAGTCAAATGTGAGATGATATGTGGAACTTTTTCTCATGAGGAGAGGTGACTAATTTCAATCTATTTCTCTGGAGTTACATTATCAAGTTCCTCTAATCCATTGCATGTAAGACCTATTTTCACAGTGATTAATGAAAATAATTGTTTCCATTGTTTTTATTGTGATGATTTCATACATCGGTCTAATATGAAATTTCTGAATTAATAGGTATTTTAATGAAACAACTGGGAGTTATTTTAAATTTCCTAGTGCTCATAATACAATCCAGTGGAAGCTAAATGTATGAAAAGACACTTACAATAGTGCAAATACAAATTGTTTGAAGAAATTTTTCTCTCAAGATTTAATTGCAAACTCAAAAATTTATTGAAAATTGGAAGTTTTCTAACAATGAATCTTACATTCTTTGACTTCGACAGTTTGATGTTCCCCTAAGTGATATTTGTAATGATACCTTGGGTTCAAGAAATACTCAACTACATGAATAGGGTTATGGAATTGATTTTTCCATTTGTTATCAATGATGTCCTAGATAAGCCCATGCTTAGATATTCTATATTTATGGTTGTACTTATTTTCTCTTTTACTTAATTCATAGCCAAATAGATGTATCCCATGGCCAACCTTTCCCCATCCACCAACTACAACACCTTAACAAAAGGTGCACCAATTTCCACAAATTTATGATTGTAAGATTCTTTACATCATTCCATTCATCTAACATATAGTACAACTTGGTCAAATGACGTTCTAAAATACTTCAAGTGTTCCTCTATGGATGAAATATCATTTGCAAAATAAATCCTCTCAAGTCATGAAAATTAGGGCCTTTGAAGCCTTTCTTGCAACAATAACAAAATCCCACATAGGTTGGTAATAAGGAGAGAGGGATGCATTGAAGGGGATATATGTATCATACAATCATCTTGCTATGTATTCACAAAATACATCTTTTTATTTCTTCTTCTATTGGGTATCTAATGTGGGATGATTTTTACTTGGTTGAGAGTCACTAACATAGTCGGGGGTTGTTGTGACATAACTTTGGATGTTCTTCGTTAGACTTCTTATTAACACTAGCAGGTGTTGTAACATAATGGAAGGGGTCCAAGACATTGGTATAGGGGATAGAGGGAGAGTATTCAACCTCAAATTCAAAACCAACATTTTCTCCCACTACAACAAGTTGCCTCTTCCTCTCCATTTCATTATTTACCTCCTTTTTCCTAGCTTTATCTTCTTCAATTTTTTAAAACTAACTTTGCATCTCTAATCTAATCTATCTAATCTCTTTTAATGGTGCCTTGCATGGGGAAATTTGGCCTCTTATACCATCCAAGTGTTGTTTCAACCTATGAATCCCTATGTTTCTTGCAAATGTTACGGTACACCTCATTATCAAAAACATCAACATGGATCCATGGAAGGTATTTCACTCTTGAGGCCATGGTAAATGGAAAGAAATCTCCAAATATGAAACATTAAATATCTACTTTAAAATTTAAATTTCAAGTTTCAAACTAATAGAGCTATAAAGAATAAAAGGTTGAAAGTACAAAAATGAAAAGGCTGATTTGAAATCTGCATTTTAAGGAGATAAAAACACAGAGATGAACATCCAATCCACATTATAAGGAGAGAAAACAATAGGGAAAAAGTTGTCATTTGACTCTTTACATACTTGGGAATAAGAAGAATGGACAATGGGCTCATCCAATATTGAAAATGGGTTGTATCATCCTCCCTTAGATCCCATATATCCACCACAAATAGTCCAATATCATTGCCAAACAAGGTTTACATCCAATCTCACTCTAACTCACTGTGAGGAGACAAACTGGATGTTGTTCCATTTTTTCCAAAATAAGAGGCCACCTAGATTTTTCTGTACAATCCTATTTCCTTTCTGCAAGCACCCACACATGAGAAACTCTATTTTTTCCTTATAGTTTTTCAAAACAACGATACTATAACCACCTCTGCCTTACATGAGGGACTTTGAGGCTAGGACCTGAACTCTTGTATGCTTAACATCCCAGCCGAATTCATTCATTTTAAATCCTCTTCCACCTACAGAAGCAATATTTTAAATCACATAGTTCATGTAAGACAAATATTTAGTAACCTCATGAAGCCAGGTCGCTTCCCAAAGAAGTTCATCTGCATATCTGCTCTTGGAGGCATAATACTTATGTGCAACAACAATGTTGTTGCCATATTTTCCTTTGAACTTGTCAGAAAATATGAAATGTTTCTTGGCATGGTTGAGAAGCTCATTGGAGTAGGCAAGATCAGAGCGTCTAAAAACAATTGAAGCATCAACCATTGTTTTTGTTATTTCTCCTGTGAGACCTAATCCAACATTATTTGCATCAATTCTATATTCCTAGTGAGGTGTAGTCATATCTTATGGTCTTGGCCAACAATATGTGTGGTCATGTCTTCATGTATTCATTTCTTCCTAGTACATGTTGAATCCAAATATAGATATCACTCCACTATTGTTTTATTCCACCAAAATTTTTTCCTCATTTAATCATTGGGCCTCCTTTGATAAAACATATGGTATCCCACTTTGCTCTCTAAAACCATGTGAAAGAATTTTTCTCAAATGAATTTGCAAGTATCATTAACGGATCACCAAATTATTTAGAGATTTTTTCGTCAGTTGATTTGTGTCATTCATCCATTTTATATCTAAGATAGAGTCATTAAAGGCTTATATTGGTTTTGAAATTTTTTAAAGCACATTTGAGAAGTAACTTAGAGACACAATTCTTAGGCCTTCATCTTAACAATGTGGTTATAAAAAAAATTCAACATACACCTAGCACTAAATTTTTCTCGTGGTTCTTATTAGCTCCATTAAAGGATCTTCAAACTTGTTTGTTTTGTATATAAAAAAAAATCCACTATTCTCTCTCTTTCTGTAAATGATTGGCTTGTTATAGGAAAATTTCTTGTTTTCCATGGTTAGGTGTAGCAATATTTTTATGCCATTCATCCATTTTATATCCAAGAGATAGTCACCAAAGACTTACATTCCATTCACATTTTTTGTAAGGTACATTTGAGAAGGAACCTTAGAGCGATAATTCCTAGGGAGACCTTCACCTTGACAATATGGTTCTAAAAAAGATACAAAATGCATCTAGCACTGGATTTGTCTCACTGTCCATATTTGGTCCCATTAAAGGATCTCCAAACTTGGTTTTTTGTTTATATAATTTTGTTCCACTATTCTCTATTTTTTTAAATGATTGGCTTCTTATAGGAATTTTTCCTCTTTACCATTGCTAAGTGTAGCCATATTTTTATATTGTTAGCAGTAAACTTATTTGTTTAAAAAAGCATACACAAAATGGTTATTTTGTATACTAGTTTGTTATGGGTTGTAATTGGTTTGATAGTAGGTCAATGCAATGTTAATATGGTAGGCTAATTTATGTCTTACTCATATTATGGGTGTTTGAGATAAATGTGGAAGATTAAAAGGATCACCAATATATACATATATATATTATAAAATATTAATATATATAATATATATATTATATATATATTATATATAATATATATATATATTATATATATATATATATATATCTTGCATAAATTTAATGTGGTAGAACAAAATGTTCATTATTTATCTAACAAATAAAAGTTAATTTATTTTAGATATGTTTCCATGATTCATTCATGCTATAATTTTTGAAGATCCAATGTATTTAGGGTGCAACATGCATCCATCATCTAAAAGAGAAATACTCCATAAGAATTATGTAGACATTTTCCACTTGTATAAGCCCCAACTAATGAACAAAATAATATACTTCAAGTTGGAGTTATAACATACACAATATTGGACGATAAAGAAAATTTGCATGTTCATGTCCAGCAAAGTTTAATTCTCATGGAAGAATAATTAAGTGATTGAAAATATGTATAAATCTTAGATAACATTATAATAAAAAAAAACATATTAAACCATCAAAAAATCGTTATTTCATACCTTTATAATTACACTTTGATTTGAACGTGTCACCTTGCAAATATAACGATGTAAACCATTAAATTTAAAAAAACCTATAACACATTAGTCAATCTTAAAAATGGTGAGATAAACCTCTAAAAGTGTAGCCAATAAGAATGAAAAATGTAAGAAGGCATAAATCCATGAAAATCTAAAAATAAAATGCCAAAACAAAAGAGAAACATTCCATAAATAAAGTGACAGAAAAGAGACCAACTTTATTACTCATGCTCAATCCTCAAAGGTTGTGAGTTTTTCTTTCTTTCGATGCTGACAAGAGTTTTATTGGCTTGAGCTTGAATCACGTTCCATTGAAGACTCTACCATTTTGGCTTCCAATATCTAGTTGAACCTTAGCTACCCTTGAACTCTCATTATTCCCATCTCATTGATGGAAGCATTTTTGAGTTTGGTGGTTTTTTTCCAATCCACCATTTTCCCCTTGACAGAATGTTAGCGACAATAAATTGTATCTATGCATGCTCCAGTTCTCGTTCTAAGTAAGTATCTTTAGCCTTTTTCTCATACCATCATTTTGTTTGAAAACAATGACATTTTTGTTGCCATTAACACTTATTTTGAGGTTTTTGTGGTGTTGGTGGTGGTCGTATAGGGAACCGAATTTCACAAACACTAGAAAACAGTAAATGCACATCACTTGCAATGCCATGAGTCAAATCATTGCAAACAATTTTTGTTTTTTAATCTTAGGGTAAAACATTGTGCTCACATGATTTCTAGGTTAATGTGAGCCTCAATTATATATTATTTAGTGAAAACTTGTAAACTATTAGTACATACTATGACACAATTAAGATTTAAAGGATGCATTTTCTTTCTCAAAAAATGGCTTATTATATCCATTTAGACCACTTTCCTGATAATTATTTGAAACTATCTTTTGTAGTCGTTCTGGAAAATATTATTATTTTTATTGCATTTTCAATTTCAAATCAATGTTTCTATACTTTACAAGAGATTACAGGGTCTATTTTTTAGTGGAATCCCATAAAACTCTAATAAATTAATAGTTTCTTTCCAAAAACATTCTTGGAATCCTTGCAAAGCTCAAGGATTAAACACAGGTTCATGCATATTGAGGCTCCCATTTTCATAGGCTTGGATGGTCCACACCTATGGCTTGATGTGTTGCACATGCTCATGACTTCACTCTTCTTTCGAAATAAAAAACCCATCCCTTGTTTAATATAGGAGACAAATTGCCATTGAATGCTCTCCACAAGCTTGATGTGCATTGATGTTAAATGATAATACTACCAACATTGATGTGAAATGTAACAAGATGATCATTAAAAGGTTGAGTAACTTATCTAATAAGCGTATGTTACTAGTTTGTAGCTTGATTGATGAAATAGATGCAACACTTGATCCTCATCATAGGACTATTGTTGGGAATATGATTAAGCACTACAAATATACTGCAAACACACAATTTATATCAACAAAAGGTTATTAAATTAAATAAAAAAAAATACCAAACCAGAAACAAAGATTCAAGTGAATCAAACCACAGAGGACAGAAAAGTTGGCATTGAATGAGAACATGTCGAAGTATATACACAAAATTTAGGCTTGTCGGGGTATTTAATATCATGGGATTGGGTCTAGTGCAATGAAACAAAAACATGTTGAAAATAAAATGTGGAATGGCAATATTTTGTTGTTCAAATAATAACAAGACCGTCTCTCACACCACATCATTTGCACAAATGTACAATGTGAAACATTATGTGGATGAAAATTAACTTATTTCCCAATTTATTTCTTCTAATGCCATTCCTTTGTTGCAATGGGATTCAGAGTGTTACTTGAAAGGGAAAAGTGCCAAAGCTCTGCTATTCTACTTGAGGGTTGTTGAACTTGGATATGAGGTTGCATGAAGTTTTTGGGAATATGATATATGCATCAAATCAAGGTAATGAGCATGCTGCACTTTTAATTAGGCATCCCTATTATTATGGAAGCGTGAGTTTCTCTCTCAAGGTATCTCAATATGAATGACACGGATCTTGTGTAGGACATGAGAGTACCTTTGAATTTTTTGTCTTGCTTTGTAGGGTATTGAAACCGATGTTTTAGCGTGTTTTAGAGGCTTCCATGTATGCTCATTCCCAAAAAAAAGCCCAGGTTATGTTCAACCTTGCATACATGAATGAACACAAGGAGGGGCTTCCTTTTGATTTTCACTTGGAAAAATGACATTATGATCAAGATTCCTGTAATGCTTGCACTTCTAAGTGTATCGATTAGAAAGAACTATGACAACAATTGTCTGGTAATATTTGTTAATGTTTTTTATTGATTTACTTCCTACTAATGAATACATTATTGTACATGTGGCCTAAAAGTAATATGATTTATATGTCCATATCAAAAGATCAAATTATGACTTGAAAGATTGTTGCATGTATGATTCCCAAGTGCATGAAGTGACATTATTTGTATGTCATCTTGTTGCAAATTTTGATCTTACCCTAGACCGATTACCTAGACTTTATTAACTTTGGCAGGGACTTGCTTCTTCATAGCTCCCCTTGTTTAATACTAAGTTCTCCAATTCTAATTTTTAAAAATGGAATAATGTTAATGACTGTGATAAAGTCCTACGGAAATTTTTGTAACAATATGACTAATAACTGAACTTGTTTCTCCCATCCTAGAAAAGATGCAGCACTAGAATGATTTATAGAACACAAAGCCATGGATTTCAGATAAATCTATCATTATGTCTTTTATTTCATTATGTTTTGAAGCATGTGGTGCATTCTGCCCTACCCCTAAAGGTGAAAAAGAAATTAAGTTTCCTAGTCATTTTAGTTTCATTCTTTTATCATGAATTATTTGGCAGTGGAACAAACCTCTAAGATTCTAGGTAATTTTTGTTTGAAGGGTAACTTTGGACCTCCAATGTTTTAGAGGTTAAAAGGACCAAAAAGTAAATAAAGTTATATTTTATAACCATGGAAAGCTTCAATCTCCTCGATGAGCTGAAACCTATTTTCCCCATTATTGAATATTCTGAATGTTGTAGCACAACGCTGGAAACTATAAATTATGCCCCTAATTGAGATCAAATTGCTTGATTCCAGATGCTTGTCTTTTCAATTTAATGTTCCCAACAACAGATTTTACTATAACAATTTGTTCCTGCTTTTTTTTAATTGTATTTTGGGTGCAGTTGAGTAAAATTATCAAGGGAGAGTTAGAATACGATGTTGAGGGTTATACTATTATTTATTTCCCTTATAATTATGGGTATAGAGGTGGTCATATACAGGTAAGTTTGGGGGCATTATTCATTTTTCACTTATCTATTTACTAATGAGTGATTTCAATTTTACCCTTTAGTTATTACTATTATTTTTTTCATGGAGAAATAAATATTAGTGACCCAGAGGACATGGAATGTTTTTTGGAAAACAACATCCAAAATAGAAAATCTATGGCCATTATTCTCCACTGTGAATATT
>APFE031487458.1:12351-29478 GCA_000404065.3 Pinus taeda | reverse complement strand
TTCGGTCCATGGTATTGGATGCTTCGGCATGTATAAATATGTATTGTAACATTGAAAGGAACACAATGAAAAATCAAGCTGGTAGTCCTGGTTTTGGGATCCAGGGGAAAATCTCTGTGCATATGTGTTTTTACGTGTTATGCTCTCACATTGTTTATTTTTCTGTGATTTAGAATTTGTATCCAGGTAATTTCTGTACGGGGTTAAAACCTACAGTGTCCCAAGACACAGAAAGAGATGTATTATATGTCTAAATTTCCATATGCATCAGGAGTTGGAAGTTTAATGTATGCAATGGTCTGCACAAGCCTGATATTGTATATGCAGTGGGAGTTGTAAACAAGTACACGGACAATCCAAGAAAAGAACATTGGATGGAAGCGAAGTGGATTCTCGGGTATTTGAGAGGTACCACAAATCAACCATTATGATTTGGTGGTTAAAACATTTCTTTACAAGGATATGTTGATGCAGATATGGCAGGTGATAGAGATAACAAGAGGAGCACCACAGGGTATGTTTACTGTAGGTGGAACAGTTGTCAGATAGGTTTCAAAAATGTTGAGCGTTGTTGCACTTTCAAAAATGAAAGTAGAGTATGTTCCTACTACAGAGGCTGGTAAAGAAATGATTTAGTTACAAAGGTTTATGGATGAATTGGATAAGAAGCAAGAGATGGGAAGGTTATACATTGACAGCCATAGTGCCATTCATCTTGCAAATAACTCTGCATTTCATTCGAAGACTAAACATATACAGTTCAAGTACCATTTCATACGGTCATTGTTGGAAGTGGAAAATTGAAGCTGGAAAAGATACACATTATCCAGAATCCTGCAGATATATCAACAAAAGTTTTAACCAGGGAGAAACTGGAATTTTCTCAATTTCAATTGGTCTTCATGTATGATGATGAAGATGAGAAACATCTAGGTCTAAAATGGATTCATTTCCCAATTAATGAAGTAGTGGTGGAGTTGTTATAATCAGTGTCCAAGTGGTATATTTTTGGATGTGAAGCCTGATTATCTTCCTGATTCAGAGGTCTTTGTTTCAGCTGGATGTATACCTTAGGAACACTGTACACTCCTCCACGCGAGGGGGGTGCAAGGGGGACTTGTCCCCCCTTGCATGGGTCCGAGGTGGTCCATCCCCCCGGTTGGGGGGAATCGGGAGCCAACGAGCTCTAAACAAAGTTTCGGGGCAGTGCCCTTGAAGCTAAAAAAATAGATGTAAAATTGCCTTGTAAAATATTGTAATTTTGTAGTCAATGTGGGTCGTTCATTAGGCGGATGATCTGTCGGTAGAAGTTATGTTTAATCTAGGTTTTTTTTCCATATAAGGAAACCCCTCGATTTATATGAATGAATTGTATTGTGGTTGTGTATATGTGTATTCTTAGCGAGAAAGAGAGAGGAGATTGTGTGAAAGAGAAGAGGAAATTACAATGGACTTGTTGTAGGTTGTATCTCTTCATTTTGCTAGATAATATAAAAGCAAGGACTGGTTGTTTCTCTGTGGACGTAGCCCAAATTGGGTGAACCACGTATATCAGTGTCTCTCTTGTTTTATATGTTTTCTATGTGTGTGTTTCTGAAATATTTTATGTGTTCCATTGCTCTGTAATATATAATTTTCTAACAAGTTGAACATGCATATACATAAAACACATGGGATTCAATGCATCATCATTAACACATCCATGAGTAAAAGACTAAAACACATATGTATATCTATATAATTTAGTTTTCATCCGTCATACAAAACACATAAACATGTATAGTGCCAAAATCACCTCGTAGGACTAGGCTCATAAGCTTGTCACACATACACTAATGTCCATAGAAATTCCCTGAAGAGAGAATACATAATGGTGTCTTAGATCTAATCATTAGGGAAATTTTGAGGTCTAAAATGGGCCTCCTAAGAAAATGTACAACTAAAATAAACTTTATAAGAACCAATAGGATTCAAGTTGATGATGTCAACCATTGGGGATGATTCACCATTTTTGGAGTAAAAAAGTAAAAATATTAAAAAATAATAAAATAATAAAACTACTTTTTCAACTCATATTTTCAACTTATCTCCCTAGTTTTTTACTCAAATTTCATGCGGGAGTACTCGTTGGATGGAAAATTAATTCCTCATCCAAAGAATAGCCATGTTGCATACTTTTGATTGACCCTGCTACAAGAAAAATGAGAAATACATGGAAAAATGTGATTGCAAGCATGTTTTTCATGTATTTCTCATTTTTGGTTTAGTATGATCCATAGAAAGTATACAACATGGGTACTCCTCAGATTAGGAATCAAATTCTACATCTAACAAGTGTTTCCGCTCAAAATTTTAGTAAACACATAGGGAGATAAGTTGAAAATACGAGTTGAAAAAATAGGTTTTTATTTTTTCCCTCTAAAATTTGATGATGTAATCTAATGTTATTTTATTATTTCCACTATTATTTTATAATTTCCTTATAAGGCCCATTTTATACCTCAAAATACCCCTAATGCATCATCAAATTGTTTGTGTGCTCGATAATGCACACCCATCCTGAGCACCTACCGTAGAATTCATCCCATCCTACTAGACACATCTATAGTATGGTGCTACATGTGACGTAGTACATCCTTAGGTTGGATGAGTGGTGCACATATCATAATCCCCTCCAAGTTCTATTGCACCTACCTTAGCTCATTATGGTCAGTATCTTCCTCCTCATAAATATCATCTTGGTCCACTAAAGGCTCCACCGCTCTCACTACTCCCTGATGATCATATGGAGACTCTCCCTCTGGTCTCTGTGGTGCAAAATATTTGGCATTAAACATGTTAACAATTAGTGCATTGTACCACCAAAAACAAGATAAAATATAAAATTTCAAAAATATTTCACTTACCATTAGAGAAATTTTGAGGTCTAAAATGTGCCTGCTAAGGAATATTATAAAATACTAGTGGAAATAACAGAATAATATTAGATTACATCATTAACTTTTATGGGGAAAAGAAAAAACTACTTTTTCAACTTGTATTTTTAAATTATATCCCTACAATTTTACTCAAATTTTGAGCAAGAGCACTCGTTGGATGTAGAATTTAGTTCCCAATCCAAGGAGTACCCATGTTACATACTTTCGATGGAACCTGCTACCAAAAAAGAAAAAAAAAATTAAAAAATACATGAAAAATGTGTAGAAATTATGGTGTAGAATTGCAACTGCTCATGAAATTTTTATCTAAAGACACACTCCTACTCTACTACTCTGTGGAATTCAATTCAAAATTTAGAACATAAATCCCAAGCATGCAGTGATAAATAAAACAGATGCACACAATTTTTTTCCAAGGGAAAGCAATCTGTTAAAAACCCCTTTGCCTACTTGCATTAATCTGATGAACAGAGATGTATTACAATTGCTAGTTCAACCAAATCTCAACTTGTAAGTGAATAACCCATCTCTCTGCTCAATGAGAAGCTATGACCAAGAAATAGTTTATTTTTCCTCTTCTTGAGCCCCTATTTCCTTGCACAATTCCTTAGGAAATTAGACCCCTATTATTTAGGAATTTACTCCAAAATTATTGTGCAATTCCCAAGGTTGATCATCTAACTGCATGCAACACTTGTATACTGAAGACTAGTCTACAAATGATGTTACATTTCCTTGGAATCTCCACCACACCTAGGGAAATGTAATTCTTAGCATGCACTATCTATTTTGTGTTGATTTATTAGTTAATTGGATGATTACTAAGTTGGACTAAAGTCCCACTGCCCAACTAACCATCCACTAGTTCCTCCAACGGTTAAAACTAAAACAACTTGAAATAATTGACCTTTATTGCTACAAATTAGAAATAACACATTCTTAAGTCAACTCTAACTCCTCTAACTCTAATTTACTGAGCTAACTAAGTGACAAGAGCCATGTCACACAAGTTAATTGCATCCAAGTTGTCTGTTGATGTGGAAATTCAAATTTTTCTCAATTTGACCAAGGAAAAATAAAATTGAGACTTTCTTTCTGCATTTTTCAACACTCCCTCTTAGCAAGAAAGGGATTATCAAACACCCCTATCCTACACCTGTGGAACTCAAACTTCCCTCTTGACAAGGCCTTTGTCAAAATGTGAACATCTTGTTCCTTTGTCGGAATGTATTGTAGCAACATTATATGCCTCTGCACACAATCCCGTAAATGGTGATACCAGATATATATATATATATATATATATATATGCTTAGATCGATCGTGAAATGTGGGATTCTTATAAAGATTGACTCAACTTTGATTATCACAATAAAACATATTTGGATCCATCATCTGACCAAATAGTCCCACAAGTATATTTCTCATCCAAATAAGCTCACATGTTGTTTGACTTGCAACCATATATTTTGCTTCTGTCGAGTTGAGCGCCACAGAACTTTGTTGTACTAGGAAACCGTTGCGAACCCAACATTGAGAATTCCACCTGATGTACTCTTTTGATCGAATGGATTCCCTTCCCCATCTGCAATTATGAATCCACATAACTTCACTCCCTTTGTCTGCTTGTACTGTAGTCCAAACTAGGTTGTGCATATGAGGTACCATAAACATGCTTAGGTTCCTTCTAATATAATCTGGTTGGCCTAACCATAGCTTGGCTCAGTTGGTTGATTGCATAGCACAAATTGTTGGCATTTTGACACAGATTTGGCACTATGACACAGGTGTTATCCTTGATGGCAACTCACTCATATCATAGATCACAGTTCAGTCTCACAGAATGAAGAAATAGAGGTATACGCAGGTTCCCCATTGACCAAGCCACGTATACACGCAGGTTTGTAGACCAAAAGGCACGTATGGAGTACACACGCACTTTCACAGAAGGAAAGGCACGTACATGTTGGAAAACTTAGTTTTGGTCCGTGGTATTTGGTCCATGGTATTTTGATCCATGGTATTGGTCCAAGGTATCTTGTCCAAAGTGTTGACCTCAGGTATTTGGTCCAAGGTATTGGTTCTAAGTGGTTTTGGTCCATGGTATTGAGTAAGGCCTAAGACTATAAAAGGAGGGGAAGATCATTAGGCAAAGGCACTCGTGAATTGAATATCTGATGAAGAGCAAGATATAATATACAAGCTATTGGGTTATGGTGCATAGTTGTATCTGAACCAAGGATGAACCTTAGTGATTGATGAAGGATAAGATCTAATGATGGGTCAAGATATTAAGGCTTGAAGTGAAGTATCTTTATGTAGTTTTGATCATTTATCTATATAACTAGCACATGTTGTAATCTGTAAATATGATGATCTGGGTATAACTGAAGTCTGAAATTGTTGTAGAGTTTAAATCATCATTTACAGATCTGTACGCAGGTTCACTTTAGAAAAGGTGCATATACATGCTGGTTCGACATATCAAAATAGCGTATACATCTTAATTTTGATTTCAAATTTGTACACAGGTTCCTCTTGAGAAAAGTGCGTATACACACAGGTTAGACAAAAGGAAGTAGCGTATATCACACAAAATATATTTTAGCTACTTTTGTTTGTTTTTGCAATGTTTTGGGTTCTTGCTTGGGTTCTGGTTACTGTATTTTGGCTACTGTATTCTGGTTACAGCATTCTGAAGATTTGTCAAAGTGATCGGTTGATTCAGTTTTGGTTCGTGCAAAAGGAGATTGGTTGATGCAGATGATTGAATGATGCTATTGATAGATCCAGTCTGAAAATTTATGAAACATGGTCCCTGGAAGAAAAGAGAAGGTTGGATCCTTCTGTAGCCCAGCACACGTACAAGTAAACATTTCAGCTAGTACAAGAGCTAGAGGTTTGTATCTCCCTTCCAGGAGAAGCTGGAGAATGAGAGAAGATTGTAGCCTTCTGCAGGTAGAAGCCTGCATACTGGTATAAGACTGCACCGGTACAAAAATTGTAAAAATAAGTTTCTAATTTAAAAATAAGATAGAGATGATTGCAGCAGGTGGTTTTCACCCACATAGGGTTTCCACCTTATATCTTGTGTTCTTGTGTGTGAATGTTTGTTCTATTTTTACTGCACCTGGTTGTTGTTTATATATAGTTCTGATGCACTAATTAAAGATCAACATATGAAGAATTAACTGAATCTTAAGTCTGCAGGATATACGCTAGTTGCCTTAAACATAGTTGCGTATACACGCAAGTTTCATTAACTGAAGTAGCGTATATGAATCTGATTATGGAAATGAAAAATTATTGACTTGCTAATATTGATTCACCCCCCCTTTCAGTATTATTTCCAACAATTGGTATCAGAGCAGGTCCTTTAGAAGAAGCTTGATCACTTGAAGGAAGATCCATCATCATGAGTAACCACGAAAAAGAGGGATCCATCAGACCACCAATATTTGATGGGTGCAACTTCTTTTATTGGAAGGTAAGAACCATAGCTTATCTTCAATCTCTTGGAACAGATGTTTGGGAAATCGTGGAAGGAGGATATACATTTCCATCGGCAATTCCTACAAATGCGGCAGGTAAAAAGCAATATGAAACCAATGTCAAGGCTGTCAATAAATTATTGGCAAGTCTGTCACAATCAAATTTTGTCAAATTTATGCAGTTCAAGTCTACCAAAGAAATATGGGACAAGAACATTCTAAGATATGAAGGAGACACTCAGGTAAGACGTGCAAAATTACAACCTCTCAGAATTCAATATGAAACTCTCAAAATGCACAATGATGAAAGTATAACTAGTTACTTCTTACGTATAGATGAGATTGTTAATTGCATGAAGAATCTGGGTGAAGAGATAAAAGAAGTCACTTTAGTTGAAAATGTTTTAAGATCCTTGTCTACTAAGTTTGAATCAAAAGTATCTTCCATAGAAGAAAACAAGGATCTTCAGACTATTACTATGACACAGTTGCATGGAATCTTAACTGCTTTCGAAATGAGAAAAGGAGGTCCATCATATATGAGAGAAGTTACATTCAAAGCTTCAGGAAGAGAAGAACTCAATGAATCAGGACGTATTTTAGAAGGAGAGGAAGAAGCAAACTTTGTCATAAACCTTCAACGGGGTTCCAGAAGATTCAGAGGTAAACTAACTTTCAAATGTTTTGCTTGTGGAAGAGTCGGTTGTTATGCTGCCAAATGTCCTCATAAAGATAAGCTTGATAAAGGTAAAGAATCAGGAAAACGGAATAGAAAACAAAGTGCAAGTAAGAAAAGCTATTATACGCATGAAGATAGCGATGGTCTATCTAATAGTGATGAAGATGAAAATAGTAATGACTATAACCTTTTGATGGCTTTTGAAGATGATAATTTCTTGGATGCTTTAGATAAAGATGATATTTATGAAGAAATCTCTAAACTCAAAATTTGTTTAGAAGAAAAGAATATGATTATAGATACTTTGACATTCCAACTTGCTGAAAGATCAAAACACAATGAAAAACTGGAACGTGAAATTGTGGGTCTAAGAAAGGATATTGAGGAAACAAAAGCTCTCAATCTTAGATTTTCTAAAGGATTAGAAACATTAAATGAAATTATCAAAGTGCAGCATTCTCCTCTGATAAATACAGGTCTTGGATACATTAAAGAAGCATCTCAATCACAAAAGCCATCAACCTCCACTAAAAGGCTATCTTGATGCAGCAAAGAGCAGTGAATAGTTTGACAATCATCAGCAAAGGCATAAATAAGATCACCAGGTAAATCAGGCTCAATTTACTTCAAGGATGAACAGAAGCTACAAACCCCAGGTAAATCACACTCATTCTGCTTCAAGAATGAATATCAATAGAAACTACAATCATCAGGTCAGTAGATTCGATAATCACAGGAACTTCTTTAATGGCCAATGGTTTTCATGTCATAACTTTGGAAACAAAGTTTCTCAATGTGTTGCTTACAAGACCGTCATGACTAGAGAAGCACGAAATCAAAGGAATGTGACAGGGATCATGAAACGGACTTACAATAACTTTTCTCTTCTTGAAAATGAAATAGAATGCTCTATCTGCAACAACTTCGGTCATGAAGAATCTGAATGCAGGAGTAGATTTTGGCAAACAACTCAGAAGGAGAAAACTTCATTAAGTCCCAAAATATGGAAAAAGAAAGAGTTGCAACCAGAAAGATGTGGTATAGCCTTGTATGCAGAAGGACAACAAAATCAGTGGTATATCAACAGTGGATGCTCAAAACACATGACAAGTGACAAAGAAAAACTTCAGTCATATAATGCCTTAGAAAAGGAAAAGAAGGCCTCATTTGGAAATGACACTTCTGCTGTCATAAAAGGTAAAGGCTTTGTTCTCTTAAAAGAAAAGGTTAAAGTTGGAAATTTTATGTATGTTGATGGTCTAAAGCATAACCTGTTAAGTGTCAGTCAAATGTGTGATCAAGGAAATGAAGTAGTATTTCGATCAAATGGATGTGTTGTTCGTGAGCTTGATACAAGTGAAATTGTGATCAAAGGTATAAGAACTCCAAATAGATCATACATACTCAAAGGAGGACAATAATAGTGCTATCTAAGCAAAAATGATGAACACTAGCTATGGCACAGAAGATTGGGGCATCTAAGCTTCTCTTAAATAAGGAAAGCATGCAAATTCCAAGTTGTTCATGATCTTCCTGATATCAGCATTTCAGAAAATACAATATGCAAATAATGTCAATTTGGTAAGCAAACCAGGTCTCATTTCCTTGAAAAGGAAGGATCAGCTAGTAAGCCTCTTGAACTTGTTCATACTGATTTATGTGGTCCATCAAGGAAAAGGTCACCTTGTGGAGAAGAATACTTTATATTGTTCATTAATGATTTTCCCAGAATGTGTTTGATAGGACTTCTAAAGCATAAAGATGAAGCATTTAAAAAATTCAAAGCCTTCAAAGCTTTGGTTGAGAATGAATTAGATCATAAAATCAAATGCCTCAGATCTGATCGATGAGGGGAATTTACCTCGGATGAATTCTTTGACTTTTGTGAAGAATATGGAATAAAAAGGGAATTCTCCACTGCAAGGACTCCTCAGCAAAATGGAGTGGTAGAAAGGATGAACAAAATTGTTCAACAAATGGCTCATGCTATGTTAGATGAGTCTGGAACTCCTGCAACCTTCTGGGGTGAAGCTGCATTCGCTGCCATCACTATTCTCAAAAAAACAAACGTTCGGGTAAAGAGAACTCAAACTCCTCATGAACTTTGGTATGGTAAGACTCCTACTGTAAAATACTTCAAAGTTTTTGGAAGCAAATGTTACAACAAAAGGACTGATGAAAAACTTGGTAAGTTTGAACCCAGGGCAGATGAAGGTATCCTCCTTGGTTACTCTTCCCAAAGTAAACGATATAAATGTTATAATAAAAGACTTGGGAAAATTATTGAAAGTATTGATGTTGTGGTTGATGAAACATGAAAAAATCCAAGGTAAATAAAAACCGAAGAGCATGAAGAAGATGAGGATTATCCTTCCACATCAAATTAGACTAATTTTGAAGAAGAAACCAATGAAGCACCAAAAGAAGAGATAACGGTAGAAGAAAAGACTCCGTCCAGGTATGTTCAGAAAAATCATCCAGAGACTCAAATTTTGGAACATAAAGAGGTAGGTGTGTAGACAAGAAGAACGATTTTAGAAGATTCAAGCTATCTAGCATTACTATCCTCTACCGAACCTCAAAATGTAAGTGAAGCATGTAAAGATGAATGTTGGGTCAAGGCCATGAATGAAGAACTCGAGAAAATTGAAAAGAATAATCCTTGGGAATTAGTTCCTAGACCTCATGATAAGAATATCATAGGAACTAAATGGATATTCAAAAACAAGCTGAATGAAAATGTAGAAGTTATTAGAAACAAGGCCAGACTTGTTTATAAAGGATATGCTCATCAAGAAGGTATAGATTTTGAAGAAACTTTTGCAGTTGTTGCTAAACTTGAAGCTATAAGAATGTTCCTTGCTCTTTCTAGCTTTCAGAAATTCAAAGTATACCAAATGGATGTAAAACTTGCCTTTCTTAATGGAGACTAGAAGAAGAAGTCTATATTGAGCAACCAGACGGGTTTATTCTTGGGAATGATGCAAAACTTGTATGCAGACTCATAAAAGCTCTCTATGGTCTAAAACAAGCCCCAAGGGCCTGGTATTATCGTCTTGACAAATATCTCCATCATCAAGGTTTTTCAAAAGGGTCAGTTGATAGAAATCTATATACAAAGATTGAAAATAATAAATTGCTAATACTTGTTATGTATGTTGATGATATCATTTTTGGTAGCAATGAAGAAGTTATGAGTCGGAATTTTTTGCTCCGGTAATGCAACAAGAATTTGAAATGTCCCTACTTGGTGAGCTTACATATTTTCTTGGTCTACAAGATCAACAACATAAAGATGGTATCTTTCTGTCACAAACCAAATATCTCAAACAAATCTTGAAAAAGTATGGCATGGAAGATTCTAAACCAGTATGTACCCCAATGGTAATAGGATGCAGTCTCAGCTCAAATGATGAATCTACAGCATTACATCAACCAACCTACAGATCCATGATTGGAAATCTACTTTATCTAGCAGGTACCCGACCTAACATCATGCATGCAATGGGAATAGTTGGAAGATTCCAAGCAAATCCAAAGGAATCACACCTTCAGGCAGTCAAAAGGATTTTCAAATATCTCCAAGGAACACAGAATTTTGGTTTATGGTATCCTAGAGATATAGATCTTACACTTCATGCATATACAGATGCAAATTGGGTAGGAATCGTTGATGACAAAAAAAGCACTATTGTTGGTGCATTCTATAAGGGTTCCAAATTAGTGTCTTGGTTCAGCAAGGAACAAAGTTCAATTGCATTATCTACGGTTGAAGCAAAATATGTGGCTGCTACATCTTGCTACACACAACTCCTTTGGATGATGCAAACATTGAAAGACATTCATATCACACGTACTCCACCCATCTCCATTCTGTGTGATAATACAAGTGCAATCATTATTTCAAAGAATCCAGTCATGCAATTCGATACCAAGCACATACCCATCAAATATAATTTTCTATGTGAACAAGTGCTTAAACAAAAGGTCAAATTGGAGTATGTTCCCTCCAAAGAATAGGTTGCTGATATATTCACCAAACCACTGCCTAGAGAGACATTTGAATATCTCAAACAGAAGCTGGGAGTACTTGATGCATCATCTTGCTGTTAAAACTTATCTGTTTCAAAGAAAAGTGGTTATACGTGAATTCCAGGAAGCGTATCCACGTACATACGCCGGTTTCTGTGGATACAGTCGCGTATATGTTGGTTTGAAGAAAAACAGTGGGTTAGACTCAGGACGAAAGGAGTCTGATATGGGTCTAACAATGATCATCTGGCACAGGGGGAGCATATACTTCTAATAATGAATTGTTGGCATTATCTTAGAATATCTTGGTACAAATTCACAGTTGTTTTTTATTCAAGTGGAACATGTTCAGGGGGAGATCATGGTTGCAGGTCTGGATGGTGATTGACAGATGTTGCTAATGATAGTTGTTGATAACTATCATGGTCTTATATTTGGTCTATATGTCATGTATATCTTTTAATATCAAGGTCATGAAACAACCTATTTTGTTTCCCCACTATGCATGGGATGGATGATGTAATGTTCTTGTTTTGACATGTATAAACACTTGGTATATCCCCACTTGTTTGGGAGATGGATGTATGTATGATTCATTAGTGATAGGAAGGTCATTTATGATGTATGCATAGAGTCATGTTCTTATTTTATAACATCTTTTTGTAGACCTTGCTTATATTCAGGGGGAGCATGGACTCGAGCATGGAGCTCAATCAGCACACATCAGCATATCAGAGATTTCAACATGTACTTAGGGGGAGCATAACCCTTTTCCCTTGATGACAAAGGGGGAGAGTGACTTGGGGTTGCCATCAAGTCCAAAGGGGGCAATTGTTGGCACTATGACACAGATTTGGCACTATGACATAGGTGTTGTCCTTGATGGCAACTCACTCAGATGACAGATCACAGTTCAGTCTCACATAATGAAGAAATAGAGGTATATGCAGGTTCCCCATTGACCAAGTCACGTGTACACGTGGGTTCGCAGACCAAAAGGCGCATATGGAGTACACATGTACTTTCCCGGAAGGAAAGGCCCGTACATGTTGGAAAACTTAGTTTTGGTCCATGGTATTTTGATCCATGGTATTGGTCCAAGGTATCTTGTCCGAAGTTTTGACCCCAGGTATTTGGTCCAAGGTATTGGTTCGAAGTGGTTTTGGTCCATGGTATTGAGTAAGGCCTAAGACTATAAAAGGAGGAGAAGATCATTAGGCAAAGGCACTCATGAATTGAATACCCGATGAAGAGCAAGATCTAATATACAGGCTATTGGGTTATGGTGCATAGATGGATCTAAACCAAGGATGAACCTTAGCGCTTGATGAAGGATAAGATCTAATGATGGGTCAAGATATTAAGGCTTGAAGTGAAGTATATTTATGTGGTTTTGATCATTTATCTGTATAACTGGCACATGTTGTAATCTGTAAATATGATGATCTGGGTATAACTGAAGTCTGAAATTGTTGTAGAGTTTAAATCATCATTTACAGATCTGTACGCAGGTTCATTTTAGAAAAGGCGTGTATACACGCTAGTTCGACATATCAAAACAGCGTATACATCTTAATTTTGATTTGCAGATTTGTATGCAGGTTTGTCTTGAGAAAAGTGCATATACACGCAGGTTAGACAAAAGGAAGTAGCGTATATCTCACAAAATATATTTTAGCTACTTCTGTTTATTGTTGCAGTGTTCTGGGTTTTGGCTTGGGTTCTGGTTACTGTATTCTGGTTATAGCATTTTGAAGATTTGTCAAAGTGATTGGTTGATTCAGTTTTGGTTGGTGCAAAAGGAGATTGGTTGATACAGATGATTGAATGATGCTATTTATGGATCCAGTGTGAAAATTTATGAGACGTGGTCCGTGGAAGAAAAGAGAAGGTTGGAGCCTTCTGTAGGCCAGCACCTACGTACTAGTAAACATTTCAGCTAGTACAAGAGCTAGGGGTTTGTAGCTCCCTTCTAGGAGAAGCTAGAGAACGAGAGAAGGTTGTAGCCTTCTGCAGGTAGAAGCCTGCATACTGGTATAAGACTGCACTAGTACAAAAATTGTAAAAAGAAGTTTCTAATTTAAAAAGAATATAGAGACGATTGCAGCAGGTGGTTTTCACCCACATTGGGTTTCCACCTTATATATTGTGTTCTTGTGTGTGAATGTTTGTTCTATTTTTACTGCACCTGGTTACTGTTTATATAGTTTTGATGCACTAATTAAAGATCAACATATGAATAATTAACTGAATCTCAAGTCTGCAAGATATATTCTAGTTTCCTTAAACACAGTTGCGTATACACACAAGTTTCATTAATTGAAGTAGCGTATATGAATCTGATTATGGAAATGAAAAATTATTGACTTGATAATACTGATTCACCCCCCCTCTCAGTATTATTTCCAACACATATTTGGTTGTGTGTTCATAAGATACATCAATGAACCCACTAGCTATCGATAAATGGTAGCATCCACTTCTTCACCTGAAGTGGCATCCTCCTTCCTCTAGTTGGTCACTAGAGGTGTCTCCATGGGTTTGTAACTTTCCATGTGGAATATTTATAGTATCTCATTTTCATACTTTCCTTGAGACATAAATAGTTCCCCGTCACCTTTTCCTACTTCCAACTTGAGGAAGTAGTGCATGAGACCCATGTCCTTCATTTCAAATCCCCTTGCAAGGTCCTCCTTGCAATATCTGATCAGTTTCTCATCACTAGTTAAAATCAAATCATCAACATATAATACAATAATAAACCACTTACCTTCTACCAAGATTTTATAGAGGTTTGCATCCGCTTCACTTTTGGTGAAGCCCAAACCAGTGATATAGTTGTCGACCCTAGCGTACCAAGCACAGGGTGCTTACTTGAGACCATACAATTCTCACTTGAGTCTGCACACATGAGACTCCCAATAAAATGTCTCAAAAACTTCTAGTTGCTTGATGTACACCTCATCCTCAATAACCCCATTGAGAAATTTTGTTTTTATATCCATCTCGTTGATATCCCACCCCATCTGTGCAACAAGAGTGAGAATAGATATAATGGATGAATAACTTGCTACGAGAGCAAAGATTTTCTCATAGTCAATTCCTTCAACTTAAGAGAATCACTTGCCCACATTTATGGCCTTATACTTCTCTATTCATTCGTCACCTACATGCTTAACCTTGAAGATCCTTCTCAAATCCACAACTAATTAATCTGTTGGTCTTGGGACAACTTCCCAAACACTATTATTTACAATGGATTCATACTCTTCCATCATTTCGTCAACCCATGTAGGTTTCTCTACTACTTCCTTGAAAGAGGATTGCTCAGTTTCTACAAGCTCAGTCATTAGAGCCATGTAGCTAGTGTACCATCTAGGTGACCTCTTCTTCCTGTGCAAATTTCAAGGAGATACCACATTCTCCCTTGCACCCTACACAAGTCTATCAACTTCCCTGGTTCTTTTTCTACCCTCTCTAGATGGCTCTACTTAATTGGATTTCTCCACTCTCTACTCCTCAATTTTGGTTGCTCCACAACTTCAAGAGGCTCCTCCTTTAGAGTTAAAAGCTCCTCCTATGGTGGGATATGAAGCTCCCTCTCAAGAGAGCACTGCATCACTTATCCTCATCAAACTTTACATCCCTTCACACAATTATCATTTTGAGGGAAGGTAAGTACACACGTTAGTTGTGAGGAGTTTCTGTGTAACCCAGAAATACCCCCAACTCTATTGTCGACTCAAGATTCTTCCTTGATTATTTAGAGACATGATAGTAATGAAGGCTCCAAAAATAATGAAGTGTGACACATTCGGCTTCCTCCCTGAGAAAGCCTCCTTCGGTGTGATCATACGAAGAATTCGATGAGGACTCTCATTCTCCAAATAGACTGTTTTGTTTCATGCCTCTGCCCACAAATGCAGTATTAGGCCTTGGTCATGCAACATAGCCCTCAAAAATCCCATATTGCTACAGTTCTTTCTCTCATGTAACCCAATCTATTTTGGTTTGTGGGATTCTTTCAACTTTATTCGAATGCCTTCTTTCACACAAAAATTCTTGAATTCATTCAAAATGTACTCACCTCCATTATCACTCCTAAGAGCCTTCACCCTCTTGTTAGTTTCTTTCTCACCCAGTGCCGTCAATTCTAAAAACTTGGAGAATGTCTCATCCTTCTTCCGCATGAAGAAGATCCAACGTTTCCTTGAGAATTCATCAATTAAAATGAAAAATTATTTATGTCTAGAAAAGAAGTTTTGAGAAAGGTCCATAGAAATGAGAGTGGATCCTTTCCAAGATTGCATGTGCCTTTTTGTCCCAATCATGGAATGTAGATTTTGCATAATTCCCCAAGGTACATCCTTTTCATATATCAGGTTGCTCAGGTGCTCCTTTACGGATGCCAGTGGTCATTTGTTGCATAATATTGAAGGCGCCATAATGAAAATTACCAAGTCTTGTGTGCCAAAGTTCACCAACATTGCGAATATATACTTTCTCTGCCTTAGTGCTTAATGTAGCACAATATTCCACATATAGATTATACAGGTTGTTCACATGAACCCTAATCTGCTTCACCTGTCCCATGGCTATGTGGCTCAAGAATTATTTCCATTTGCTAAAGATCACAGCATAACCAGGGCCTTTCAAAACTGCAACAAAGATGAGATTTTTATTTAGCTCTGGAAACAACATGACATCCTTGAGTCTGAGAGGGGATCCCAACTCCCTATGAAAAGTGACTATACCAATATTGGTCATGATTTACCTTCTTTTATCCCTAGCTCAATATGCATCTAGAGATATTTCTCCTCTAGGTCACTGAAAAACTCTCTACACCCTGTCATGTGGAACGATGCACCTGAGTCCAAGTACCACACACTCCCCATCACTGTGTTGTTCATGCATGTGATAAGGGTAAAGTTGAGCTCGAACTGTTGTTATTGGGAAAACTAGTGTCCATTCAAAACTGCTAGTCCCACTAAGATGGGTAGCTCTTAGAAACAAACAAACTAAAGTTACTTTTGTTTTCCTTTATGAGAGATAGATGAGAGAGAAGCAGAGAGTACCAACCTCAGTCTTTTGCTTGGCTCCTTGCTTGTTTCCTCCCTCCTTTGACAGAGCTTCGCCACTCCTTCCTTACTTGTCCCGCTTCAAAGAACACATGTAGAGTCAAAGCAACATAATACCATCAAAGCATAGAGATCTATAACCATAAATAATATAGGATCAAATGTATATTAACCATACAAATGCATATATCAATACGAGATTCAGAGATATACAAGAATATGGAGGAAAAATCGAATAGCTTTATTGATAGAAGAAGTCGAAGAGAGGATTACAACCCATTGGTCTGACCCAGCGCCATCCTCCTAGCATGAAAGCCCTCTTCACCTCATCAAAAGCTTAGATCACCAAACAATATAATTTTGCACAGAGAAACCAACAACACTTCCTTACAAAATACAAAATTCCAACCTCTGGATCTCTAGGATGAGGGATCCATATATAGATGTTTGCAGGTGGGTGAGTCAACTTCTGGGATTTTGATTAGTGTCGTCTCTCTAATAGTTCTTGGTTCCACTTGGAGATTTCATGATCTCTTACTCATCCATGGGCGAATTCAGAGAGGCAAGTGTCAAATGGGCAGTTTCTAGAAGATTCTTTGGGTTTCCACCTAGCCAACTACCTCGGCCATTTGTCTGCTCTCTCTCATCGCACCCTCTAGAAGGGCTTTTCAGTATGCATCACACTTTTTGCATGTGGCAGGTGAGATGCATTGCACCCTTAGCACTGAGCAGTCTGTATGGCCCTGTTTTGACTAGTTCTAACTAGTTTTTCAGGGAGAACTTCTAGCAAATGATGTAATCAGCTGACCTTGCTCCTTTAGGGTATGAAACAACACTTTTAGGGACTTAGAAGCCCTTGGTTTATGGACATATGCGATTGGGGTTGCAGTGCCCAAATATGTCTATAA
>APFE031487458.1:0-12009 GCA_000404065.3 Pinus taeda | reverse complement strand
GGACTTAGAAGCCCTTGGTTTATGGACATATGCGATTGGGGTTGCAGTGCCCAAATATGTCTATAACAGTTTCCCCCTAAAGCATGAGGTCGTAAATCTTCTGATGTCGGGTGAAATGCATTATCATGAGGATCTGAGGTTTTTCAAACTGGAAGGTGACCTATAATAAGTTAAAATACAATACATTATCTTCATAATATTTTCATGATCTATCTGAGGCGGGCATTCCCATGCCCAGCTTTATAAATTCATTTTCATGTACATAGGATAGACAATCGTCTGTATGGCAGACTGATGATTTTGGTATAGCCATCATCCCTTAGCTTGGATGATTATCTGTGCAGCTATGATGTACATTTGATGTCTTTATTTTCCTTAATATATCGTAGTTCGGATGGATGAAACTAGACCTGGGGTCTTCAAACTCATTCAATCTTCGCCCGAAGTACAAGTCGATCCATGTGAAAAGATGTTCTAAGGTCGAACATGGAAAGACATCACCTGATTACCAGCCAATGAAGTAAGTTGTTAATAGGCGCAAGAGTAATCCATGATAATGATAATGACCCTCAAGGTACTGCAGTACAATTCACGTGGTGTGAATACATGAGTCGATGTCGAACACCACGCAAAAAATTTCGGTCGAAGGCCATTGATGTAAACCTATCGCCGGAAGTAAGAAACTTTCCATTGAGGCATGCAAGCTTCAAAGTACTGAAAGGGTTGTTCCTAAGTTGACTTCTTGGATAATGAGCTAATGTTGACAAGAAGTGACCCGTTGTAGGAGGGCCTTAACGAATCCCACATCTACGACACGAAACGGAGCAAATGATTTTGTGGAGGTGAAAACGATCTGGTGATACAAGGTTCAAGGAGGCGGTCATGAAAGAATGAAGCGTGAAGGTATTGCAACAGATGAGACATAAGCTGGGTTGGTGAACTCTCTGAGCGACTTCTCTTGAACATATCGGCGACACTGAAATGGATTGGTAGCGGTAACTCGAAGATGGATGGTGCGGAGGACCAATGGCAATATGACCAGTGAACGAAATAACCCAACCTGACTCAATCATGGTGACGGAGTGAAAGTGTCATGTTCAAGAGCGACCTGCTACCAATAAAGTTTCTTCAAGTTTTCTTCCCAATTTTTCCCCAGTCGTTGTTGACCAGTACCTCTTTATTTTTTTCAAGATTGAGGAGGATAACATATGCTTGTTCTATAATTTTCCCTTCGGGCAAACCCGTCGCTATATTTTAACGAGTCTAGCGACAATGAAACTCGCTCTTGTCTGCATGGAAAAGTTTGTCGCTATTGTTTTAACGATTTTAATGACAAAGATAACTCGGTCCTTTTCAATTTTAGAGAGTCTGAAAAGAGACGGAAAGGAAACTCCAGTATTCCTTTTTCGTAATATAATCCCTTAAGTCCGAAAGAGTATAAAACAATACGAAAGGGATGACTTTTTGATAGTTTTAACAAGCTAAACAAGACAAACGCTCGATCTTTTTGTGTAATGATCCCTCAGGTCCAAAAAGATTAAAATCTAGAGGAGGGATGGCACTTCCAATCATTTTAATGAGCTGGAGAGGCCAATTGCTCGGCAATCTTTTCATATTTTACGAGTCAGATGAAAAGAGCTTAAAGGAGACTCTTTGTCTGAGGAACGAGTGATGTTTTGGATAGCAGTTGGTTCCAAGTAAGGTTTGGAACTTTTCAATCATGGTAGTGTAAAGAAGGTGTCTAATAGAATCACTCGTCGCAGTTGTTCCTCAAAATGGGTAAACAATCAAATGGAGGCGTATGATCACCTAAAAAGAGTGGAGGTGATGGTAAGAACACGACCAAGGCTCAAAAGCTGATAATTATGCGATCGCAATGGTTATTTACCGAAGGTGGGTTCATTTTTCAATGAGCTCAAACTCTGGTGGATTATATGCTCATTGTTAGGTTTATTTTTTAACGAGCTTCAACTTCGCGTAAAACTGCTCATGCCAATCATGTAATAAGAATGTCTCATCGATAGGTCCATTTTTTAGGGAGCTTGCCCCATTCGAAAATTTTCTCCGGAGCCTTTCGTTATGCAAGCTAGGAACGACCAACCTACGAGTTTAAAGGGTTAAGAACCTACAAACTAAGAAAATAAATGGTCATTTTTCACTTGCATGCAAAAAGGTTTGCATGCCCCCAGGTATAGAGAAGTAGAGTGTTAGGCCCCTATACTACTAGTGTAACCCCTTATTATTATTAGTACAACCCCCTTATTATATTGATGTACCCATGTAGTGCCCATATTTTTACTATTGTGCCCCATAAAAGCCCACTATTGTATTATTGTGCCCTTACATTATTATTGTTATGTTGGCTCTTATTATGTTATGACCCCTTAGACTCCTATATATAAAAGGAGGTCTTTTCATTTGTATCATCCAAGAATTGTTCATTTATGTAATGTAAAGGAGGTTTCCCCCTCGAAGAGGCTGAATTCTAAGGCGTTGATCTATCTTTTCTATCTTTTCTTGAGCTGGTTTCATAATATAGAGTTTCCAGGTTACCATATAGAAGTTCTTGCATCCACAAGATGGTTCCACCTGCGCAGCAGATGAAAACACTTCCTGGGCTTTGTCCATCGAAATGGACGAAAGTGATTCAAGTTCCAATCACCTAACCTTGACGATGGAATCTTATTCCAGTCTAATCCCATTTTCCTAAACGGACAGGTGTGTCAGACTAGTCATATATCCTTCGCGGAAACCTACCCTATACCTAAAGTTTTCTTATCAAAGCAGACCAAGGTGCATGCCCCCTGGGTTTATTCACATTCATCGAATCACTTGCATTCATCAAGTGGATTGACTGGAGATTGATGAGACATTCCTTGTGCAAAAATACCAGTTAGGGATGGCACTTGACTATTAGTTCTGTGTGACCCGGGGAATGAAAGCTGGTCTACGAACTGGACCACTTTGCCTTCATGTGGAAAACACATCTCGAACGAGCAAGGAAACAATAGCTCCCATGCTATAAATGTAGTCACACCCGAGGAGTAGATTGTAATCTAAAGGTCCTTGGACTACCATCACGTTTATATGAACGGTTTTCCTTCTCAAATTTATAGGCAAATTTGGAAGGATCCCTAACGGTTGACTGGTTCCTTTGTTGAAGCCTGTCAAATTTTGAATCTCAGGCAGAAGCGATGGTGAACCAAGCGCTTTCCAAGCAGTTGAGGAAAGGATACTCATAGAAGCCCCTTCATCTATAATAGTACCAACCATGATCATTCTGTAAGCTTGTACTATGATTTGGAATGGTACGTTAGATGGTAGGAAGGGCCTGCCTAGTAGATTCCAATCGAAGGAAACAACTAGATTACTTGGAGGAGGGACCGAATAAGCGGTCGAATAAACCCCAGATGAACTTCCTTCCTGTGGTAAAGGAACGGGTAGATTGCCCCCATATTCATCGGAGTCTGTGTTTATGAAAAGAATTTGAACGGTGTCGTTCTCATTCTCTTGGTGACTGTATCATCTGAAGGTGGACCCTTTGAAGACAAGATTGGGTCGACTGCCGTCTTGACCTATTGACTTTGGTCTGGTGTGGACTTAGAGGGTTTAGCTTCAATGACAGGTGCTTCGACCGACAACAAAGGTGTGTCAACTGGATTTTCAACTAGCGATGGATTCGGCAAGAATTTCTTGTATCCAGGAGGAAGTCACAGTGGTGAAGCAGGACGGTTGTCGAAGACTCTTTTAGCTTTTCCCAAGAAGGGACAATAGTGGAGGGCATGATCGCCTTCACATAGTCTACAAGGAAATTTAGATCTTCCTTTCTGTCCATTGACTTCGTTTTCACTAGTTGACGGTGTACTCTCAACATGATCGTCAGAGGTTGACAACACCGGATTGTGCAAGCAGGGAGACCAGTCCCTTAAGATCTATGGGATGCAAGGACAATCTCGATGATAGTGGTCCCCTTTGCAAATGACACATGGAGATTTAGTTTTTGATGGTGCAGTGTGTGGATTTTCGCTAGACGATGCATGGTTGCCCCCTTTTTCCGTTGGCTCCTTCTTCTTCTCCTTCCCTTTCTTCTTCTTTTCAGTTACTTGGTTTTTAGTTTTACTAGCTTCACCAAGCAAAGAGGAAGAAGGAGAGAGAGAAATAAATGAAGTAGAAGGTTGGGGGGTAACTCTAGTATCATCTGGTTGTTGATTTGATTGCTCAGGAATCATGGTGTTTTGAATGACAGAGGTCGAGAAAAGCCATACCGGCAGGTCAATTGTCAGTCTTGGAAGGGACAATGTGGTCATATGAGGTGCACCAACATCTCCCCAAGAGGAGAAGGGACTAGGATTCCCCCCAAGAGGAAATACTTGATTGGTGGAATCCATTTTCTCAACCTAAGACCAACGAGGGAACAGTGATGTTATTTCGATTAAAATAAATTTTATGATGCTTTGACACAACTTGCTTTTTCAATTTTTAAGAGTCGAGAAAAAGCTAAATATGACGCTAGTCGCCTTCAATTTTTAATGAGCCTGAAGTGACAAGTGCTCAGATGGAACTTTTCTTTTAAGGAGTCTGAAAAGGAAAGAAAGTGACTACTCTGGAAATCTAGACAGAGGGATTACCAAACCAATCGCAAAACTGCAAAATACTTTTTACAGTACGGCGGTCAATCTTCCTGAACGTTGTGTTCACTACATTTCGATCGATAGGGCAGCAGACACGGCTTCCTAAGGATAAAGGATATAGCCTATTGTGGTCTCCCAATATATACTCGACGGTACGTGGGAGCACAAGTCCGTATTGGCACTTGTTTTCTCAAAGAGGAGGAATCACCCAACCTATGATGAAAGTGATAGTTACCAGGTTTTACGACACCGGAATACATCTCTAGCCTAGACTTCTAAATGTTGTGCGTTAGGTTCTAAAGCGTTTTTATGTTCATTGAAATTTATTTTACAGTTGATATTTCTTAAGAAGTTTGCCTTTAAGGTTCACCACGTGATGTAGATATACAATTCCTAAGTATGCAATCTAAGATGATAAACAGTCATTTATTCTTCTTTTTGTAATGAAAATCCTAGCTACTAAAGAAAGGGAAGTAAAATTATTTCAACATAGAGTAGAGAGCACACACTAAGATGAACTGTCCTAAATCAACTTCCACAAGCAGTCTAAATGAAAATACACATGCATGTATTTGTTTTCTGCTTTCTTAATGTGTGAATGACAAAAAGAATGCTAAGTACAGATCTAAACTATTCTTGTTTTAAAGCGACAGTGTTGAGCCCCAAACTTTCATATTTCCTACACCTTTTTCTAGCTTCTTTCCATTCATATGAACCTCCTAAACCATCAATATCATTGCATATTAGTTATAAAATAGCATTTAAAGTGGTTTCTTGACTATGTCTTTGTGTTGCTATTTGAACTAGATTTTTGCTTATGAGCTGCGGAATCTTGTCACTTTCCGCAGCCATTTTGTTAAAGTCTATATTGCAGGTGTCTTCAGGTGAATCGAGCCACATGGGCAAGTTGAAAACGACGTGGACATGGACCGAGTCCTATTGGCTCAGTTGAATTCATCAAAAGAGGCCATAGTCAAAGGTATTCAAGCGGTGGTCAACCTAAGAGTCCTACGGTGACAGAACTCTGTTTTTCACCACGTGAAGACTTGCGTGGCCGTTCCTAAATCTCAGGGGACATACCAACACCTGTGGACTGCTCCATAAGCCGAATCCAACAGCCACCCTCCAAAGATTTAATCTTCACGGCAGCCATAATGCTAGATTCCTGGACGTGGTTGTTCACGTGTCTCTTATCAGTGCAGATTGTAGGAAAGTAGTTATGTCATCCTCTGTTATAAATAATGTGTTCTCATACACATATTAGTTAGCTTTTGTAATGTAATTTTGACTGTTAACGAGCCCACTGTGCCGTGACTTTATTTATGTGTTATGACTGCATTTTGAATACATGATAAGACTCTGTTTATAAGCTCAATTCGTGGTTGATAGTTGATTGCCCGAGGTTGTGCAGAGGGCCCCTGCACATGTCGAGGTTTTGTTTATTGTTGTATAGTTTCATGCTTTATTTCTTTACGTTCCTTATGCCATAATCATTCACGTGTATATATTGCATTGCTTATGGTATTCACGTTTTATTTATGTCCATATTTTTTCATGCTTTATACTGTTGTTAACAGATCAGTGTCTTTGTTCCAGATTACAGTAGGCAGCCCAGGCATTTGCACATAGTTTTACAATGACTAATGACATGGAATCAGTCTTGTCCTTCTGCTGAATTATTTTTCTTAGTTTTTAATTCCAGCACTGTCTTATTTATTTCAATTTTGTACATTTGCTTTATTAGTTAGATTAGATATTAAATTACTCATGTCATTATCAGTTACCTTTGAAAGCCATAGTGAGACTAATGGTGAGGGATTGAAGGATGAGTGTGTAGTTTGATATTAGTTTATTTTTCTGCAAGATAGATATTAAATTGCTAATGTCATTATCAGTTACCTCCAAAAGCCATAGCGAGACTAATGGTGAGGGATTGAAGGATGAGTGTGTAGTTTGATACTAGTTTATTTTTCTGCAAGTTAGATATTAAATTGCTCATGTCATTATCAGTTACCTCCGAAAGCCATAGCAAGACTAATGGTGAGGGATTGAAGTATGAGTGTGTAATTTGATATTAGTTTATTTTCCTGCAAATTAGATATCAGATTACTCAAGTTGTTTATGATTACCTCTGAAAGCCATAGCGAGACTAATGGTGAGCGGTCAGAATATGAGTTGATGTAATTTGATTTTAGATTTACTTTGCTTGCAATTCTTGGATTTCTTTGAGCACAGTTTCTTTTGTATTTAGACAGCAGCAAGGATAATGGGTTTCATGATCAATAGTTCACAGTTTGTTTGACTAGTATAGTGGCACATTTTCATTTTCTTTTAGGGATTAATTCTGTCATTGCATGTTTCTAAAACCCCTTTTTAAGTTTGAAGTTTGGGAAATCATTATAAAGGACATCATTGCCTTGAACATTTATATCCATACTTATCTTTTAGAATTTTCCTCTCACATTAGAAAGCCAACCAAGATAAAAACCCCCAAAATAAATAAAAAACCAAAAACGACAAAAAAAGAAGAGATAGGTTATCTTGCACATATAGTGCGCCGCACTTCGTCAGCTTACGAATCCCAGATTGACAATTAAATGCAGCAATTGAGGACACACTAAATTGACCAAACATTTTGGCGCCGTTGCTGGGGAAGTGTAACTAGGTAGCCAATTTCTTAAAAAAAAAAACACAATAAAAAGAAGGGAAAATTGATAACTTCTTGAAGTATGCTCTGCTCTTGCACCTAGTGTGATCTGGAGGATCAGAAAAGAGAGTTATTGGTTCAATAATTTCTTAAGTATGCTCTCTTCTTGCACTTAGTGTGACCTGGAAGATCAGAAAGAGAATTATTATCCCAACTTAAAAATAAAAAAAATGACATGCATAGAGCAAGAGATTCTAGGGGAAGGTTTATAGCTAGAGATAAGAGTTCAATTTTCACAACTCCATCTTCTTCAAGGCATAGACAAGATTCACCACCATCTACCCCTAGCCTTAAGATTCCTGGAATTCAAGGAGCAGCTGAATTAGAGGATTCTCCTACACCATCTGCCAAATCTCATTTAGAATAGGACCCTTCCTTTACTTCTATAGGAGAGCATATTGTAATTAAAGAAGTAGAATCACCTGAAGAAGAAAAGGAAGAAACTCCCTCTCATCCTCCCTTGATAGAAGAACCAGAGGACTCTGAAGAAACTATCATGACAGAGGAAGTAGTAGATGGATTCAGAGGTAGAGGTAGAGGTAGGGGACGAGGAAATAATGGAGGCAACAATGGTGGAGGTGGAGATAATAATGGAAGAAATAGGGAAGGAGACAACTCATTTGGATTCCCTATAGTTGATGAGCAAACTCATACAACGATGAAAAACATCTCACCATCTGTCCTCCCCAAATTTTATGGATTGCGAAGTGAGGATCCTGAAACATTTCTGTTTGAGTTTGAAGTCGTGTGTCGAACCTATGATTATATGGAAGACTCTCAAAAACTCAAACTGTTTCCTTCAACATTGAAGGGAGCCGCTTTGAAATGGTTCATGGGATTAGTCACCCAATCTATTAGGACTTGGAATGATATGGAACAAACATTTTTGGATAGGTACCTGGACTATTGCATGCTCACCAATCACAAGGATGAGGTATTCAAAATGGTACAAAAAGAAGATGAAAACTTGGAGGATTTACTTGAAAGATTTCAATACAACTGAAAGAAAGCAAAGATGAGCAACTTAGATGAGGAAACATTGAAAGCCATTTTATTGAAGGCCATCAGAGATGAATGGATAGATATTTTAAACATGATGGGGAAATGAGACATTTCTCAAGTTCCACTTCATGACATAGCAGAACTATGTGTCCATCTCTCGAGAGGAAAATCTAAGACGGGAAAAGGGTCTAGAGATCCTTCTCTCATCAGGGCAAACAAATCTGCAACATGGTCAGTAAGTAGGGCAGAAATTGGCAATATGCTTGATGAATTCAAAATTGATATGTTGGGGAGCCTTAGTGAACAACTAGACACCCTTAAAATTCAAAACAAGTAGAAAGCGGAAACTGATGCTCTAGCCATCTTTTGTCTGAAATATAGGAAGAAACATGCTCTAAGAGAATGCCCCTTGGATGTAAAAATTGTAGAAACATGTATGATTTGCTCAGAGAATCATCAGACCAAGGATTGTCCTTCAATTCCTAGACTCAAAGCTATCTTTCAAGAAGATCCAAATTCAGTAGAATCTCTCCGTTTCATTGCGGGAAGACCTTGGCAGGGCCAACAAACTCAAGGGTTCAACAACCCTATGAATTTTCAACCCCCACAAAATTGGAATCCTTGGCAACAACCTTGGCCCCAACCTCAAAATCCATATCAATCAAGTGTACAAGGTATGAAAAATCTTTATGGGAGATATGCTCAATTTTATCAATTTCCTTCATCTTTTCAACAAACTCCACAACTTCCAAATCAAATTCCACAACTTTCATTACCATTTCCTCAACAACAACCTCCTCCACAAAATCCAAATCCTCAACTCATCCTCCCATTTCAACAGAAGACCAATCAACTTCCATCTCATCCATTACCAAATCCTAACAATAAAAATCCTCAGAATACTTACATGATAGAAGGACAACAATTTCCTACCTATATGATTGTTCCTCTCAATGATGTACAACTCAAGTCTGGTAGAGTTTTAGAAAAACCTTCAATAGATGTTCAAGAGCAAGACACCTCTAAGTAGGACTCCCTTAAAGTCAGTAAAGGTTCTGAGGAAGCATCTCTTAAAAACTCAAACATTCAAAAAGTTAAAGAAAAATTAACCCCCACAACTCATATAGTTGAGAAACCTGCATCTTCATCCACACCTCCTTTCCCTGAAAGATTACAAACTGATAAAGGGGTGGAAAAACAAATCTTGTTGCCTAACTATGATTTTCTAGATGAATTAAAAAATGTTTGTATCAAGATTCCCTTGCCAATAGCCATTACGGAGATTCCTATTCTAGCAAAAACAATAAAGGAGTTGAGTCTCAAAAGACCAAGAAGGAAACCAAGAGATACAAGAAGAATCCACCTGGTAGGAAAAATTGCAGATACCATGATGGGAAAAATTACCATGCAAAAGTATGTAGATCTAGGTCGTCCAATTGTCAAGACACATATAAATGGGATATGAATTCCAAATACATTGATTGATGTAGGGGCCGCTATCAACATTATGAGTAGACAGACTATGGAACAGTTGAAACTTCCTAATCTCCTCTTTACACCTACTTTACTGCAACTTGCAGATCGATCAATTATCAAACCAGATGGTGTATTAGAAGATATTTTAGTCTCCTTGGATTCTTGGGAGTATCCAGTAGATTTTATGATTTTGACCCCCAAGAGTAATCTAGGAGGGCACCCACTTATCTTAGGAAGACCTTGGCTAGCCATAGCTGATGCTTTAATTAATTGTAGATCTGGGGACATGTACATTTCTAATGGAAATTTGACAAAGAAACTTAATTTGTTAATGAATAGGTCGATGATTAGGACACTATACAACCTGTCCTTACCATTTCTGAAATCAGTGAGGATAGTCAAATTCTGAACACGTTATAAAATTTTGAGATATCTTCAGAATATGACCCCACATAATTTCATTTGGAATCTGACATTGAATATTTATCATCAAGACAAATGTCTCTTTACTCTATGGAAGAGTTTGGTAGTTCTGCCATTGAGATTTTTCCAGATAAAACATTAAATATCAACAAAAAATTGGAAAAGTCACAATAGGAAGAACTAACCAAATCTTGCAAAACCATTCTACTGCATTTGCATGGGAGTGCACTGATATGAAAGGTATTGATCCTAAGGCTTGCATCCATCACATCTACATTGAGGAAAATAGTAGACCAATTAGACAACCTCAAAGAAGGATGAATCCAAATCTTAGGGAGATAGTGAAAGAAGAGCTCCAAAAACTACTCAATGTAAGCTTCATTTATCCAATTTCAGATAGACGATGGGTTTCTCCTTTGGTTATAGTACCTAAAAAGAATGGTAATTGGAGGGTATGCATTGATTACAGGGAATTGAATAAAGCAACTTTGAAGGATCACTTTCATTTGCCTTTTATCGATCAAGTATTAGATACATTAGCAGGCAAAAAGTACTTCTCATTTTTGGATGGTTTTAGTGGCTATAATCAGATTTAGGTAGCACCTGAAGATCAAGATAAGACCACATTTATCTGTCCATGGGGAATGTTTGCCTATCAAGTGCTTCCTTTTGGGTTATGTAATGCACCCGCAACATTCCAAAGAGCAGTACTAGGAATTTTTTATGATCTAATCCATGATTGTGTAGAGGTTTATAAGGATGATTTTACAGTTTATGGTAATTCGTTTGAAGAAGCATTAGAGAATTTGGAAAAGGTACTCATAATATGTAAAGAAACGAACCTTTCATTAAACCATGAAAAATGCTTTATGATGTTCACTGAAGGTATTATTTTGGGACATAACATTTCAGGGGATGGGATCAAAGTTGATAGATCGAAGGTTGAATTCATCTCCAAGTTGCCTATTCCAAATTGTCAAAGAGATGTTAGAAGTTTTTTAGGATTTACTGGATACTATAGAAGATTTATAGAAAACTTCACTAAATTAGCATCTCCACTCTTCAAACTGCTTACAAAAGACTGTGAATTCAAATGGGATCCTGATTGTCAATCAGCCTTCGAAACTTTGAAAACAAGAATATCTAGAGGACCTAATTGGAAACTCCCTTTCCATATTTCTACAGATGCTTCAGATACAGCTCTAGGAGCTGTGTCGGGTCAAAAGTATTTAGTCCCTTATGCCATTTACTATACCAATAAAAATTTGACTCGCACTGAGTTGAACTATATTGTAACTGAAAAGGGGTTTTTAGTTGTTGTTCATGCAATCAATAATTTTAGACATTATATAACATGCTATGAAACTTTTATTCATACTAATCATTCTACAATTAGATATCTAATGAACAAACCTGTTACTAATGGCAGAGTGACAAGATCGATCCTACTTTTGCAGGAATTCAATATTACTGTGTTGGATAGACCAGGGAAACAAAATACAGTATTAGATATCATTTTTGGGATTCAACTGCGTTAAGTAAGTCATTCAAACGTATGACCATTTCCATGAGAGGTAGTCGTAACTGACTAATTTCTCATGAGTTTTGAATAGTTCACTTAGCACTCATTGCATCGGGTGATGCTCACAGGGGTGAAGAAGTGGGATTGAAACTAGTGAAATGTGGAGAACGAATCACATAGCATCAATCATCACTTCCGGGGCTTGCACCCGGTAACCAGGACTTCCCAGGAGGTCAACCATCCCAGAA
>APFE031487452.1:103561-114274 GCA_000404065.3 Pinus taeda | reverse complement strand
ACCTAGTACATATAGTACACATATACCTCATCAATTCACGAACCTTGGGTTGACAATTAATGATAGGGATTTAACTCATAATTAAATCACCCATTATGGGAGTATCATAGCATTAGTGGAGAAAATTTCACATCGAAGTCGAATCGTTGGGAAATAGATGCAACCTTCGATGATTGAGCATTACAATTGTAGTTTGAAAATTGACAGAAAAGAGGAATATGGTATTTGATACAGGTAATATAGAGCATTTTGTTCGTACATAGGAAGGGAATGGGAATGTCATGGCAGCATGGGAGGTATTATAGTGTGTATTGAACCAGAGGATGTGGAAGCAATAAGATCCAACTAGGGCATATGGGATGTTTTTGTTCAAGATGAATGGATTTTTTTCTTGGAAAAATTCTAGGGGTATGACACTCAAGTCGCTTTGGAATTTTATAAAACTTTCAATGGATCCAGAGACCTGGTATAAACGCTTACTATCCCTAAGAACGAAGAAATGTTGGCAGCAAGCATTCAATGTAGAAATTTTATATAAATTGCAACTTCTCAAGAAATTGAACTAAAATCAAGAGACAAAAATTCTACTCTACTAATATGCAAAATGAAAATCACAATTTAGAACAACATGCATAGACATGCAACAATCAAAACAAAAATTACTCAGTGATTTACAAGGGAACCCAACTGGGAAAAACCTCTATGCTACTTTGCATTAATTCATATGAAAAGAGAGACAATTACAATTGTGTACTTCAACTTTGAAGCACACCCTAAACTGCAATCATGTTCTCCTTCTTCCTGACCTCTCTAGACAACACTAAGCCAATTCAAGCCTCATCCAACCTCCTATTTCATTGTGAAATCCTAGAGGAATTAGCCCCTAAAAAATAGGACAAATTCCCTATTTCCTAGCGCAATATATTGAGGAATTCATCAGCTTCTCAGTGCAAAAGCATTGTACATTCAATAGTATACAATTATAAATATAAATGTTCCTTTTCCATCCACTCAAATAGACAATTTGAATTCCATGGATGACTAGGTATATTTTTAGCTGATTGATTAGTTAACTGAGAGATAAATGAGTTAACAATAGTCATAACTACTCAATTAACCTTCAACTAACTCAACTAATGACTAGAGATCAGTTAAATAACAATAACTCAACTAGATTTCTAAATATTAGCAATCAATATATGCACAAATCTACTCTTAGCCTACAAACTCGAATTTACTAAGTTAACTAGTAGACAAGGCCATATCACACAAGTTAAATGCAAACTAAGTCATCCTGCTAATGTGGAAAACTGAATTACTCAATTTGTCTAAGGCACAAGTCAAAATTGATAATTTTTCTTGCTACAATTTCAACCCTCCCTCTTACAAAGCAAAAGGCTCTGCACAACCCCAATCTTGCTCCTATAGGAAAGTACTATAACAATACTCCATCATAGTGTTGTTTTTTCTACTTAAACAACTGCAATTGAGAAGCATCTTTCAATATTGAATCAACTATGTCTCTGAGTTGAAACTATATCATGAGCATCTCACTACTACTAGTCTCTGCACTGTCTACTAGGAAAATTGCATTGTTGTTGATTCTGCACTCTGCCTCCCGCACTGCTTTGTGCTCCTCAACATTTGATTGCAACTAGTTTTCAGTTGTTACTCAAGACCTGACTACATCTAGTGACACTGATCCTTCTTCTACTAAATACTATGGGCCCCTGTAGCAAGGATAATGATCCATGATAAGAGTATACTGCAACTCCTACTGCTCTCCTATGGACCCTGCCCAAATCTTTGTGACTTTGGGGCTAGGACTCTACATCGCCCCACCTCACTCCTGGAGTTATGGCTAATATTTCTCCCTCTGAACTAGAAGGTGCCATCTTGAGAACTCTATCTTGCTCTCGCTCAACCATCACATCTCTACTCTGAGGAATATCTACCTTTCTCTTCAAGGTTGCACATGCATCTTCCTCTAATTTGTAGAGGCTCTCGATCCTGACACTAATCTGCTTGATCTGGTCTAAAGAAAAATTCTTGAGGTAGGCCTTCCCATTGTTAAAGACTACATCATACCCTTTGTCTTAACTCTTCTATTTGTTCATCAAACCAAATTTTTTGGCTTCAATATTATTTCAAATAGCTTAATGAGGGTCCTTCGCATAGCAAATGGAGTCTCATTTCCATGTAACTTCGAGACTATGTGGTCTCTCACACCCTCCAGGATGATCCTCCTAGCTCTTGCAGTACCCTTCTTCCACTGGGCTAATTGTTGTGCATCAGACTGCTGGGGTTTCACAATGTCATTTTTAACATATTTTAACAAAACATTATCATCAAGCACTGCTTCCATTCGGTCTTTCCAGACTATGAAATTTGAGCTACCCTCTAGGGAATACACGAATCTAAGACTGTTGAAAGAAAGTCTCTTGAATCTGAAGAAAAGATGCAACATTGAAGCTGCAAATTCGAAATTCCTGAAGGACAAATTTGAATTAGTGGTTCTAATGTGATTTCAGGGATCTAATACCATGTAGAAATTTGATATTAATTGTAAATACATAATAAATCGAATTGAAATCAGGAAACACAAATTCTAATCTACTAATATGGGAATGGAATCACAATTTAGAACAACATGCATAGGCATGCAATAATCAAAACCACAAGTACTTAGTGATTTACAGGGGAACCCAACTGGGAAAAACCCCTCCACTTCTTTGCCTTAATTCAGATGAAAAGAGAGACAATTACAATGTATTTCTTCAACTTTGAAGCACACCCTGCACTGCAATCATGTTCTCCTACTTCTTGACTTTCTCTACCCAACACTAAGCCAATTCAAGCCTCATCCAACCTACTATTTCCTTGCACAATCCTGGAGGAATTAGCCCCTAAAAAATAAGAGAAATTCCCTATTTCCTTGTGCAATAGCTAGAGGAATTGATCACTTTCTCAGTGTAAAAGCATTGTGCACTCAACAATATACAAATATAAATGTGCCTTTTCCATCCACTGATATGAATGGAAAATGGCATCCACCCATGGTATTCATCCACCCATGGAATTTACCCATGGTATTGTAAGTGGCATCCACACATGGTAATACTTCACCCATGGCATTGTGACATACACCATGGTATTCATTCACCCATGGTATTTACCCACCCATGGTATTCATTCACCCATGGTATTTACCCACCCATGGAATTTACTTGTGGTATTGTAACCAAAAAAGGCTATAAGTAACAAGTCGCACGTTGTAAAAGGACAGATTGTCCACCACAATGTAGCACTTATAGTGATTATATGTTTTAATACAAAAAGTTTCCTTGTGATTTTTTAATGTGTGTTCTCCTCTTTTCTTATGGCATTTAAATTTTTTACATCATGGGGCCCTCCCACCAAGATCCATTTCAATCTTTTAGATCTTGGGTGCCTCCCCCAAGATCTGGATCAGTGGTATCAGATTCAGGTTACAATTCCATGGGAATGACAGTTTGATGCATATTTTAGTTTCAAACTTTTGCAGCAAAATTCAACAAAATTGAAGCACGTGCTATGACCTCCATAGAGCACTTTCTTCGGAAAAGCAGGAAGAATTTTTCTTTTTTCATTTTCTTGTAGGAATGTTTTTGGGCATGGAGTTTTTATATCAGATATGAAACTTTTGGTGCAAAATTTACAAAAATAAATAACATATCTAAAATTCTTATGAAAAAATACCCAAATTCAAAAAAAAAAAAAAATCGACCTAATCAGAGTCTGGATGAGGGAGATATCGCTAATTTAAAATGAGTTGTGCTGCAGAAATTTTTCTGACGACAATTTGTGGACGACGACTCTCCTATAATTTTTTGTAGTTTTTGTGTAGAATTTCAAAAAAATAACTATATATATGAGCTCCTCTCAAAAAATAACCCAATTTAAAAAAGCAATTGGTCGAATTGGAGTTCGGATGATGGATATATCATTGATTTAAAATCCATTATTTTTTCAGAACTTTTGTGATAGCGAAACAATTGCAACGTGAATCTGAGTTTCTGGAGTGTGTAGATAGGGATTTCAAGCACATGGGAAGATGCATAATGGTCATTATGTTTCCAAAAACATGTTATAAAAAATATTTTGAGTTATATTGACCGAGTTATGTCCATTTTAAATTTGGAGCAGTATTAGAAGCGGGTTTCCTTTGGAGACATGCCCTCCCACCCCACTTTAGTAGGCACACGCTTCATATTCATCAGTTTAAGCATAGTAGCATCCATATTGAGTTCTTTGGAGACGTTCCCTCCTACCCCAATCTATGTAGGCACCTACTACTTTATTAACAGTCAACATCACGATTATGGGTCAACTGCACAAAATCCTTGTCATCGAAGTCCATTCGCTAGGCCGCACATTGTTAGTATCATAGTTGGTCACAAGCATTACAAGGTATCTCTATCCTTGAATATTCATTTTCATGGTTATAGGTCATCCACAAACCCACACTTCATTGAAGTCCATTTTCTAGGCCACACACTGTCAGTATCATAGTTGGTCACAAGCATCACAGGGTATCTCTATCCTCGTATCTTTGTTCATCATCGTTATGGGTTAACCACACAAAACCCTTATCTTTTGTGGCACTTCATATTCAACAAAGGCTTCACAAGAGGGAACTTCACACAATGGAGACCATTTCTTATTAAGGATGGAGGAATGATCCGAATGGAAAATGGCATCCACCCATGGTATTCATCCACCCATGTTATTCATCCACCCATGGTATTGTAAGTGGCATCCACCCATGGTATTTTTCCACGATATTGTGACATCCACCCATGGTATGTACCCACCCATGGAATTTACCTGTGGTATTGTAACCAAAAAAGGTTATAAGTAACAAATCACATTTTGTAAAAGCACAGATTGTCCACCACAATTTAGCATTTATAGTGATTATTTGTTTTAATAAACAAAGTTTCTTTGTGATTTTGTTATTATGTGTTCTCCTCTTTCCTTCTGGAATTTCAATTTTTCAGATCTTGGGGGCCTCCCCCCAAGATCTATTTCAATCTTTTAGATCTTGGGGCCTCCCCCCAAGATCCGGATCATCCACTCAACTAGGAAATTTGACTGGGTCTATTTTTAGCTTATTGACTAGTTAACTGAGAGATCAGTGAGTTAACAACAATCATAACTACTCAACTAACCTTCCACTGACTCAACTAATAACTAGATCTTATTTAATTGAGTTCAACTAAAAATAACTCAACTACATTGTTAATAACTCAACTAGATTGCTAAATCTTAGAAATCAATACATGCACAACTCTATTCTTAGCCTACAAACTTGAATTTATTGTGTTAGCTAGTATGCAAGGCCATGTCACACAAGTTAATTTCAATCCAAGTCCTCTTGCTGATGTGGAAAATCGAATTACTCAATTTGACAAAGGCACAAGTCAAAATTGATCCTTTTTCTTGATACAATTTCAATATTACGCTTCCTTTGACTGGCGAGAAGTGGTATAAAAATATCAAGATTTCAAATGAGAGTTGGTTTCCTTTCATGGAAGATCCCTTGTCACTACCCAACTTGAGGTAGGGAATCAAAGAGAATTGTTGTAGCCCTTGTGGCATGACACCATTTACTTTTTGCAGAAGTTCATTACATGTGAGGGGTGATACAATAAAGTGTATCATTACCATATTTTCATCCTAATGCACTTGGCTGAAATTAATCCTATGAATATGCCCTACTTCTTACTAAAAATTCTAACCAAGATGGTTTCAGACTTTTGGAAGAGGAAAAATATCGAGTTTAAACTTTTTCATCAAGGGCTCATCAAAATTATTATCAAGGATGAGTTGAACCAAATTGGGGTTTTATGGGGAGCATTTTCACAAAGGGAGAAACTCAAACTAAGAGCATCAATCTCACCCCTTATGAAGAAATTTTCATTTAGAAGTAAGAAGGATTCCACCCCATAGGTGAACCCTCAATAATGTTATTCTACTAAGTCATTGCAACAGAAAAAGGGGAAAAATGAGGAAGTTCATATTGATATCACTAGTGATGATGAGCCAGAACCAAAGTTGAAGTTTGAACCTTTGGATATGGATATAGGTGACACTTGTGTTAAAAAAAAATCGTTTCAGAGTGAAAGCGAATACCCATTGCAAGAGGAGGCTATGCAATTTCACAAGGGAGTGTTGGCGACAAGGTGATGAAATCAAAGTCAAAAGGCAAGGCCATAATGCCCCAACCCTTTAGATTTTGTACCGCTGCATATCAAACATTATTAAAACAAAATAAAAGACTGCTACTACAAAATCAAAAGTTTAAGGCTTTACTACAAAAACTAAGAACAAAACATCAAAACATGGAAACTCTTTTGAAAACCATTGACCAGGAAGAAGGGTTTGAAGTTAGAGCTGAATAATAATCTCAAGAGTATACAATGAAAGCACAATATCTTATTAACAATATCCTTGACAACATTGTTACCAATACTTATGCATTTTTATAGCTCAAACTTGACCTTCTATAGTGACAGACTAAATATGACCATTTTGATCTTGGGATAATAGATAAGGAAACTCACCATTAGGTTATTGAGAAGATGATAAAGATATGGTTTACTATGTAATTGGCCCAAAAAGCCAAATGGGGATCTGAAATTAGGAAATGGAAAGAAAAGGCTTTGAAGGAGGAAAAACTTAAAGTGACTGCAACAAACCTAGGGTTGCAAGGCCTTACAAGCCGAATCCCTTCACGAGTCTATTCTATCTACCTACATGAAATACGTGTAACCTACAGTTACAAAATATTGCAGTTGGACAACCCCATTAAATTTCGAGCCTCGTGAATTTATGTATATGTATTTTAATGTTGAAAGTGTTGAATCTTTTATGTGAACTATATCTTTTCAATTTTATTTTTCCATAGAATTCTAGATGGATCCTAATCCGTTCATTGGAGACATTCATATTAGGGCTCTGATATCTTATATAAACAATTTTTTGTAGTGGAAAAAGTCTCAGATTTTTTATTCAACATTGGAAGTTGCATCAAACCTTGTAATTAGAGAAGAATACCCCTTAACAGGGCTAGTTCGTGATGATTTGAATAGGTTAAGAATGGACCCAGGAGATGCAATAACTATCCAACACAATCAACGATTTATTGTTATAGAGTATCAGGAGGTGACTAGTGCAAAGACTTGTATTGTCCTACTCATTGCTCAAACTGTGTGGAATGGTCTTCCAAAACATCTTCAACAAAGGTTCCCAATGGGATATTCATACTTTTGTCTAGCACTCAACCACACTACTTTTTATGCCAACTCGATATTAAAGTATGGAGCTTGATAGATAGGACTGAGGTTTCACTTCCCAACCCTTTAGTGCCCTACTAGGCATTACCCAACCCATGTCCATTGGGATGAAATGGAGGAACAAACACATTGGAAATAATTGGAATGTTGCCTTGGGTATTATTATTTGACAGAATTGAGCCACCCATCATACTCTTGGAGTGAGGTGCATGTAGGAATTCCTAAAGGAGAGAATGAAGATGCATGAGGACATGCATCAAGATCAGCAGAGGGGTGATGATGAGCTGCAAAATTAGACAATTTTTCTACAACATCATCCACTTTAATTTGGCCAATTTCCCCTCTTTCCTTTTGAAAGAACCCTTAAAATCCTAATGTTTAGCATGGCCAACTAAGGTATGAAGCATGTTTATTAGTCCTCTTATTTACGCTTGATGTTAGAACTAAGAATAATCTAAGAGTATTTTTTTATTATAGTTTATGTTTTAATAAATGAGGCGCTAATCTAATGCTTCTAGAAGGCACACAAACAAATATTTTGATGTAGACATATATGATTTGCAAGGAATTGGTGGCAAATTTTGAAGCTTGTTGGAGAGCTATAAAAGTGGAACAAGTGGACAAGTCATTTTCTAGGTTTTAGATTGATGGGCACTCTCATTCACATGTTATTCCTCAGCAGTTGCTCAAAGAACAATTTTATGTTCATCCACTCCCTATATTCCCTCTCAGACCAAAAAGGGAGATATTTGTCTCATGATTAGTGTCATTAGCTATGAACTGATCAAAATTCCTCGATGCACAACAGTTGTTGTGTTGTCAAGGCCAAACGTAGTGATTTTCATTAAATGATATCATTTTTTCATACCATTTTCCATTGTGTCTAGTTTTATTTAAGATTTATGATTTGTGAGCTAAGTTCTTTTGGATAATATAGCCTCCAAAATTAGATAATTTTGTTGGTGATTAGATTCCCCTATTACTTATAAATATGTATGTATAAACTCATAATATTATCATGCTATTGTACTATGTTATATTCTTGTTGATCAATATAATTACCCCTTGATGCATACTTAATATGTTGAACCTACTTTCGTGAGTTTAGTTATTGGGCACAAGCTGAACCCCAAGTTGGGCTCGCTCTAGGTAAAGCCCTACACAAATTTTATTTTCAGTAATTTATATGTTTCTTTCTTGCAGAGAGTGTACGTTTAATTTTTTATTAGATTAGGATCAATCATTGTGTTTTACATTATGTGTTTATCTGCGAATGTGTTTCATGTTATTTATATTCTTGTACTCCTTTGGAAAATGTTCTTTGATTTTGGGTGTGCATCGACATGATTGCACAACTGCTACATAATAGACAATTGTTACTGCAAAATCAACAAAACTGCTACAAAATTTCAGATAGTGTTTCCAAATCTGAACTTAATAGGAATCCTACTTACCATTGGATGTTTTCCTTAAGATTAAGTGTTGATTTGAATTCCAACACTTAGGGAACTTATGGCTAAACTAATTTAGTAGTTACACCTATCTCATGATTACCTTCACCTATAGATATCTTGCATGAGCATATAAAATTGGTAGGAACTTTGGTACTTGTGCATACAACTTAGAGTCCTCGAGGTTGAAAATTAAATGATTATGTGATTTCTCAACACTATTCCAAATAAGAATACAGTATTTGCACCATCAAGTAGCATGGAGTCTTATGTTAAAAGTTCAAAAAAAAAATTATAAGGTGTAATATTCAATATGCACTTAATGAAGTTATTTTCATTGTCTATTGTCTTTCAAAGTTAAGCAACTTATTGGTTTCATGTTGATTAAATTTCTCTATAATTTTTTAAAACCATTTACATGAATAAATAATATACTACAAATCAAATTATGCTCATGGTAATGATCTATTAATGACCTTTTTAGAGGTCTTAAATTTCTAGTTAAAAGGTAAAGGTAAGATATTTGATATACTCATTATGAAAACACCGTGTCATTTGTAGAATTGAAACTAGATCGGTGAGATAAAAATCATTCCTACACCCCCACCATGGGTGTGTAGATCTAATGTCGGTCGCCAAGTGTACAAGGCTAGTGGAGGGCACAAGACACTTGGCCAAGCAATTAAAATCTCGACACACCAACACTCATCTCAATATGATTTTCACACGGGTAAATTGTGGGAGATTGTACTATGAAGGTCATTTCACTCGTGGGAACATGATGGAGGTTCATCACAAGCTAATAATGGTTCATAATGGCTCATCAAAGATCCATAATGGTTCATCATTGCCTTAGTTCATACAGGACATGGATGGCATCAAGTTGAGCCAATGTCCCTCCATGTGCCATCTTATAACTTTGTCAACCTTCAGAGCTCAATCTTATAACTCTGTCAACCTTTAGAGCTCAACAAATGTCCAAAGCTACAATGAGTATGGTGGTGGTCACAAGTAGAATAAATGTCTTTTATGATAATTATCTCCTCCCTGTCAACAATTGGTCCATTTCTTTCAGGAAATTTGGCACAGGGATATCAGGTATGACTGTGTGGCCATGGCTTAGGGATCTTGGGTGAACGATGTTGGAGATTTTACTCTACAGGTGGGAATTCTTCTTCTTACTCACCAGAGAGCCCAATCGATCAGCGAATTTGCTCCAAGATTGACAATTTGACCACTCTTGACCCATATTAGCATATTCTTCTATTGGGCAAATTCTCACCATCATTGGCAGAAGGCACGAGACTTAGCTACATTCTCTCTCTCAGATATCTAGGAATTTGGGCCCCCCCTTCTTGGACTAATTTGGAGTTCTTAATTGTTGATTCAAGGGTGTTGATAGAAGGCTCAATTGTAGACTCTGCAATTTAGAAGTGGCACCCACTTTTTCACGTCGAATTACCAGTGCTCGGGCAAAAAGGTCAACAGGGGACGAAGATGGGAAGGTCACTCTCAATAGGAAGGTAAGCCAAGCTAGTCAACTCCTCTCAAGTGTCGATCATATAGCCGGTCCAATGTTTCAATAAGATTTATATTACGTAGCAAAAATTCATTGAATTTCCCTCTCACTTTTGTCAAATTTAGGCAGGCCCATAAAATGAAAGAAATCCTTTTTGTAATCAGTATTTTTGTAGCTTTCGCTTGAACTATCAGTATTTTTTTCCAGATAGATTAGTCATGAAAAACTTTTGTAATCTCAAGAATATCAATATGTTTCATTTGGTCTGCTTCCCAAGAGGGCAACCCATAACACCAGGAAAAACACTTTGTATATTTTTGTCACCGTAACATAAATTCGAACCCTTAAAAAAAAGAGCCCCATTCATGCCAACTAATTAAGATAAGTCCAATGGACAAAGGAAAAA
>APFE031487452.1:57232-103442 GCA_000404065.3 Pinus taeda | reverse complement strand
AACAAGGTTAAAAAGGTCCAGAATGACATTGAATTTTGAAAGATATTGGATGGCGGCACAAAGAGAGCACATGCTTCTACCAGTTTCGAATCAGATAAAGAAACCTCACTAAAGATAACTATATGCAAGATTGCAATGGTTCCATATGATCCGAACTCACGGGGATGGCAGAAAATGTAGAAAAAGAAAGGCAAGAAAGAGAAGCTAGGTATGGAAAACAGTGCAAAAAAGGCAAGAAAGAGAAGTTAAGTGATTGTTATCACACTTTATTCCCAAGTCTCATGTGTAAAAAAAAATTCAGTTTTCCTCTTTAGTTCATAAGCCAAAAGGTTTATCTTATGGAATGCTTTCAACATATGCAAAATGTAGTTTTGTTTCCTTGTTTCAAGATGAGTAAAATTACGAAATTTTTTCCCTTTGGTAAAAAATAAAACAAAGTAAAATAATTTTTTTGTCATTAAAAATCCACTACACATATATTCATACATCTATATGTTTTTATTCTTATAACTTCATTCATTGATAACGTTTTATTTAAACAATTTGTATTCATACATCTATGATATTTGATATATTTTTATTCTTATAACCTTATTCTTACATCATATTTTATTTAAACAGATCATATTCATTACATCTATAATATTTTTTATATATATTTCTATTCTTATAACTTTATATTTACCTCATATTTAATTTAAATAATATGTTTTAATACTAACTAAAATTTAATTAAAAAAGCATGATAAAACTTAATATATTTTAGTTATATTTCCAATATTTATATTAAACAAGAGCCATGTGGTGGCATGTCACTGTTTAAATAGCATAAATGAATATTGTGCACGTAGTGTTTGGTTTGTTTAGTTGGAATGATAAGTTTATTTATTTAAACAAACAAAAAACAAAAAACATCTCATAATACCATAAACAAAAATTAGTAATAAAGTTGCAAAATATTAACCACACTAAAAAAAGTATTATGTAATAAGAAGAGTAAATATATAAACAGTTAACAATAGAAACACAAAAAAATAGGAAAGAGTGATTGTGTAACACCCTCCTCACACACCCACCCAAGTAACCATTCCAACCGGGTAAACATGTGGCAAGAGGCTACTATGATCATATTTGACCTCCTATGTGACCTTAAGGAAGTGGAATCGATAGAAACATCACACACAGTCATCCAACATCAGCTTCAAGATCCTCAGGAGACATGTCAACCACTCAGATAGCCTATCCCTAGGTCCCACTGTTGTTCTGGATCTCTTAAGCCATGGTCGCTCTCATGTTAAGGGCAAGGGAGCAACCAGAGACCCAAAGTTGCTTTCACAGGCTTGCCTGCCAATGACTAGAGACCAAATTTTCCAGTTATGCTCCAATGACCCCGAGATTTAAGCCACTTTTCCAGGCCCAGAGCCCAGGTCACTCCCTAGAATAGAGTGATAGCTCAAAATCAGTAAAAGTACAAGGAAACAATGATGCAGAAGTAATAAGTTGAACAAGACCTTATCTAGGCCCATTCTAGCCATGCCAGTAATTTTGTCAAACATATCATCAACATGTACCCTTAAAGTGTAAACAACAGAATTAAGGGTAGGGATCTCATACTTATCTGAAAATTTCTATGAACCATTCCTCCCTAATGCCATTTGTTGCATTATCATCTATTAGGTCATAGACACATTATCCATTCATATACAAGTAAAAACATGTTGAGATCCATACATAGTTGTTGTCATAAAATATACATATAACCAGCATAACAGGAAAAGAAATACCATAAACATATCAGCCATCAAAATCCATATATACATCAGTACATTTACACATGGAAATCAAGCGAAGGAATCTCTCATTAACGAATGCAATGAACCAACTAGAGATGGGACTACCACGTTCCACCTAACCATAGAATAACAGAGTCAAATCTCTCTTCAACCATTCACCCCCATGCCATATTCCAAGCATGAATGTGGGACTCAAACCAAAAGAACCAACCAGGGCATACTAAGCTAAACCACCTCACCCTCATTAGTAGAAATCAGGCTTTACCATAATCCATCCCGGATTAGTAGGCCAACACAATGAACACATCATAATAGGATTTTTAGTGATCTCCACCTGATCACTAGCTCAAACAAGCAAGGATGCCACCGGATTTTTCCACCAACAACGTGAGGAATTTTCTTGTCTCCTAGTCTCTCAATCTTTACTGCAATCGAAACCCGGATCACTAGGCCGTAAACCGATACCCACTCTTTTTTCTTTACCACATATCCCAAACTCAGGATTACTAGGCCCAATGGAGAGAAACCACATCTTGGCTTTACCATATATCTTTCCATTCACCGACAAGGATTCCTAGGTCATCTGAGGCAACACAAAATATGGTTTTATTGCAACCCAAAGTCTGGCACAGGGGTTACTAGGCCATGTGTTTTATCATTTCGGAGATCCACCTCACTCATCTTTGAATCCATCTGGAAGTCTAGCTCAACCAAAACATGAGAACTCCAACACACCATGGCTATCCAGAAATGGCAAGGCTAAGCTGAAAACAGTGTCACACTTGGAAAAACCCATGTCATGAGAGAAAAGAACCACATGCAATCCTATGCATGCCAAAATCTAGCAAGGAAATACACATGTAAGTTGATATCTGCGATGAAGCATGATGTAGCTGCTTGATCCTGCCTTTCCCTACTTGATAATTGCTTTCTTTTGCCTTATTTTCCTTTCTTGCTCCAATTCCAAAATGATCCAAGAAAACTCTAAGTGTCCAAGTGTGAGAGAGAGAGAGATAATAATGAGAGAGCTCCAAACCTAAATTGACAAAAGGTTACCAATTGATCCTCATAAGCCTTTTTATGAATGAAGCCTCTATTTTCTTCATTTTCCATTATTTTTCTTCAATTTCCTCCTCACATGCAACCTGTGACCTTTCACCTTCCTTTTCTCCTAATTTCCATTATTTTTATAAATAAATGTGCTAAAAATGTCATTTTTCCTTTTCAAAGCCTTATCCATTGCATTTTCCAATCTTCCTTAGCCATAAACAACCAAATGAACACCCCCTAGGATGTCTTGCCCGACATTCAACTTGGAATAAGTGTCACATCAACCATGATTATTATTTTTGCCTTTATTAACTTTTACTACATGGAATTTTCACCAGGGCTGTTACAGAACCCTTCCCCTTAGGGAACACCATCCTCAGTGTTATACCACACCAATACCTCAGCAAAATTGATGAAAAGAAAACATATTGCCCATGGAGCTTTATAACATATCTTGATGCAGTATTTACAATGATCACCCTGTTGAAAGAAAACCAATATAACAACATAATAACATAACACACATACCATTTATTGGAGCTTTTTAATCCAGCTCATGGTAGTATGTACATCCATATACATATGTACATATAGTAAAATCATCAAAACATGTACCAAAATCACACCAAAACACCAAGCCAAAACTGCTTTTCCTCAATCGGCAAACATGGAAGGATACATAGCCCGCATCTGATCTACCATCTCCCATGTAAGTTCATCGGGCCCAAAGTGCATCCACTGCACTTTAACTTGCTTGATTGCTCAGTTCTGGAGCATGAGCACCTTTTTCTACAATATACACTAAGGCTCTGGCTATAATTTTCCATCTTGTTCCACCTGCAATACAAACTAGTCAATCATATGATCAGCATCCTTAACATACGTCTTATGCAAAGATACATGGAAAATGTCATGGACTTTCACTGTTGGAGGCAGTGCAAGTCAATAGGCTACTAGCCCAATTCTCTACATGATACTAAAGGGTCCACAAAATTGTGGTTCCAGTTTATCACATGATCCAATCTACAAAGAGCTCTTTTTCAGTTTGATGCACAAGTACACCTATTCCCCAACCTAGAACTCCCTGAACAACCTATTCTTATATGCATAACTCTTCTTCCTATCATGTGTTGCCTTTAGATTTTTCTTTATAACCTTCATTTCTTGTTCCATGTCTGCCAACATCTCTAGTCTAATCAACGCCCTGTTAATTGGGTCACTCCAATTGATAGGAGTGTTACAACTCTACCCATACAATGCCTCAAAAGGGCTCATCCTCAATGACTCCTGATAATTGTTGTTGTATGTGAAATCTACTAATAGAAGATACCCTTCCCACTTCTGATGTTGATGCATCACATACATCCTCAACATGTCCTCTAATATCCTGTTGACCCTCTTTGTCTGTCCATCTGTCTGCGGATGATAAGTTGTACCGAAAGGCAACTTTGTGCCCAAACCTACAAATAACTCCTTCCAAAACTTGTAAGTGAACTTCACATCCATGTTTGACACAATCGTCTTTGGAACACCATGCAACCTGACCATGTCTCCGATGAATATCTATGACACATCACTAGCTGAGAATGTAGACTTCATTGGAATGAAGTGTGCAACCTTTGTTAACCTGTTCACAATGACCATGATGGAATCATGTTGTTTCACTATCTTAGGCAACCCTGTGATGAAATCCATAGAAATAACTTCCCATTTCCACTCTAGAATCGCGATCAGTTGTAGTAGTCCTCGTGGATGTTTGCACTCCGCTTTCACCCACTGACAATTAAAGCATCTAGCCACAAACTTTGCTACATCCCTCTTCAGATTCATCCAATAATAAAATTTCTTCACTATTATCAATGTCTTGTGATAACATGGGTGACCTGAATACAGTTTTGCATGAAACTCCCTCATGATCACCTTCTTGAACTCACTGTTATTTGGTACATATATCCTATCTCAGAACCTGGCCAATCCATCCATTGTAAGATGATAATCCATACCCCGTGCACCTGTACCTGTACCTATGCATGTACTTGCACTTATACTTGTACCTGTAATATCACATGTACTTGCACCATGTTGCAACCTATGCATAATCTCCATATACCTAACATCCTGCTGACCTACTTGCAAGATCCTATACTGTAATCCTATCCCATAGGAGCTCATGGATGCAAATTGATTTACATGTACCCATTTTCTAAGAGAATCTGCCACCCTTTTCTCTTTGTCTTTAATGTACCTAATCTCGAGATCAAACTCGCTGATCATGGCCAACCGTCTAGCTTGCCTGGCATTTAGATTTGGTTGATCAAATAAATACCTCAACCCAATATGATCACTCATCAGTACAAACCTCCTGCCAAGAAGATAGTGTCTCCACATCTTCAATGCATGTATGATCATTGCCAACTCAAGATCGTGTGTTGGGTAGTTCTTCTTGTGCTTGTTTAGTTTCCGGGACTCATAGTATACCACCTGTTCATCCTGCATAAGGACTCCACCAAGCCCTCTCTTGCAAGAATTTGTGCATACCACAAGCTCCATGTCCAGATTTGCAATCTATATCATTGGTGCATGTGTCAACAACTACTTAATCTACTCAAATCTAGCCGCACACTCCTTTGTCCATTCGAACTTCTTACCTTTCCTCTGCAATGATGTGATAGGATAAGAAATATTCCAGAAGTTCTTTATGAACCTTCGATAATAGCCTTCCAAACCCATGAAATATATCACCTCATCCACGCTCTTTGGAGCTACCCACTACATGATGGCCCTTATCTTTTCTGGATCTACTACAATGCCCTCCTTGGAGACCACATTCCCCAAGTAATGTACCTCAGTCTGAAAGGAAATACACTAGTTGAGCTTAGCATACAACTGATGCTCCCTCAACATCCTCAACATTGTTGCTAAATGCTCGACATTCTCTTCCTCATTTTTAGAATATACTAGTATATCATCAATAAACACAATAACAAACTTATCCAAATACAAACGCAACACATTATTCATCAAGTGCATAAATGTAGTTGGAGCATTAGTTAAGCCAAATGGAACTACAACAAACTCATAAAGCCCATACCTGGTCCTGAATGCACTCTTGTAAATTTCCTCATCTTTAATGTGTACCCGATGGTATCTGGATCTCAAGTCAATCTTCAAGAACATTGATGCTCCCTTCAATTGATCGAATAAGTCATCAATCCTCGGAAAAGGGTACCTATTCTTGATGGTCACTTTATTCAACTGCCTGTAGTCAATGCATAATCTAAGAGTACCATCTTTCTTCTTTGCGAATAACACTAGTGCGCCCCAAGGTGATACACTTGGCCTAATGTATCACTTGTCCAACTTTTTCTTCAATTTTAGCTGTAACTCAACCAACTCAGGTGTGCTCATCCTATCAGTGGATTTTGATGATGGAGTTTCCCTGGCACTAACTCAATAGAAAATCTACCTCCCTGTGAGGTGGAAATTCTATAATGTCCTCAGGAAATACATGCTTGAACTGCTGCAAAACTGAGTACCTACTCAACACATCTGCATTCTCAACCTCCTCAACCTTATCACTAGAAATGTGTACTACAAACAACATACACCCTTTCCTGCAGTTATGTCCTGCTTGCATAGTTGTCACTATCCTCACTGATGTGGCTTTCTTCTTACCCTGCAAGATTCTTGCTTCCCCATTGTCATCAACACACTCAATAGCTTTATCATAGCAGTCTACCTTGGTTCTACGAAGATACAACCAATTCATGCCCAACAACTTAATATATGATCCCAACGGTAATAAATTTAGATGTGCTATGGTAAGCATACCATTCAAATCAAATGCACAAGCTCTTACCCAATGATGAACTCGCTTCTTTATACTTGTATCCAACTACACTAACCAAGACTCTACATGCAACTCCTTACTCAAACCACACTTATCCACCAAGTCAAGACAAACATAGCTATAATTAGATCCAAGGTCAATCAAAATAGAAATAACTTGATCACAAATCTTACCATCCATCTCAATGATAGATGTCTAATGATTTTCCTACCTATTTTCAACTGATGATACGTGGAACACTCTGACCAACATCCCCAACAATCTGCAACTCATGTGCACTGTATATATGAGGCCTACCACCTTGATTTTGTGGATAATATCTCTTAAGGTGTTCCTTGCCACATGTCCAACATTCTAACCAACCAGTACCAACACCTCTATGTTGTTGCTACGACTCATGTCCCTGTCTAGCTGCATTAAATCTCTTTTGCAATGCCACATTCTTTTTCTCATCTCCAAGTTAAGGCCTTGTCCTCTTAGGCTACCATTTACCTTTACCTTTGTCTTTTCCCTTCCATCCTTACTGAGATTCATTCTTAAGCTTTGATTGTTCATATAAATGCTTCAATTTTCCAAGTGACCGAGGCTCATCGTACTCAATCCGATCTCTAAATGCTAATGGAAAACCACTATCAAATCATTGAACTTTAGTCTTCTCATCAGTAAGATATTTTTTGGTAATTTAATTTATTGTTAAATTACTTACATGAATTATCAACAATGGCTAGTAAACTGATGAAATGTATGTGCTAGGAGTCCTCGCCACTCATACAATTTCTAAGTTAATTAGAAATACCAAAATGCATACGATTTTCTAATAGTTATAAGATTGGTTCTATTGCCTATTATTAAGAGAAGGATTACATTCTTCTTGAAATGAATAACATTCTTGTTTAAAAAATCCACACTTTAATTTTAAAGGAAATCAAAACCACACTTTTGCTTCTGAATGAAATTACACACCCTTGTTTGAATATGAAATCACACCTTCTCGTAATAAAATCACACTTGCTTGAAATAAACTCACACTTTCTTGAAGGAAATCACACTTGCTCACACTAAAATAAAACCTCTCTTGCTTGAATGAAATCACATCACACTTTCTGAAACTGAAAGCACACTGTAAAAGAGTCTACTTCGTAACAAAAAGAAAGATCATCTCCATTCAAAACTGTAATGTGAAACTATGTTATGAATCTAAATGAATCTAAACTTAGTCCATGTGCATAAGAAATCTTCACAACGATAAAATCAATTAGAATAATCTGCTATGGAAAATTAACAACATAAATCAAAATTTAAGCTAATGAAATTCTGCAAGAAACATAAAACAAAATACTACATTAAAAATCAAAAGCAAACATTATTGTCTCGAGGGGGGCCTCCTACGAGAAGCAAGTATTAAAATGATGCCTTCACGAGTTGATTTGAGCCGCACTGCAAGGAAAAAGAAATAAACAAAGTTTATAATTGCAAAAATAGTTTTTTTGAAATAATAATCTCCCCCTCATCAAATAGATTACAGTGGTTTTATAGATCTCTGAAGCAACTAGAAATTCATAATTTCATTGCATGAATTCTGCCATAAGATAAAATCAAATATGTTTTGAAGGATTTTAGGATAAAAGATGAGCCCAAATATTTTCATAACGATCTTCTTGCCATGAATTTGCTAAAGAATAGCTCATTCTGGCTTATTTGTTGAATGTGCATTAAATGACAATTTGAAAAATTGTATATCCACGTAATCTACAAAATAAGGCTCCAAAAATCTTCAAAATCCCCTCAAATGGTAATGAATTTGAGAAAAATTCTCATAGGGAACTTAATTAGGCACATACTGAAAAAACCCCATGTTTTCGTTTTCTAAAATTCGCTTTTGTTTGCTCAGAAAACGTGTTTGAAGTTGATTGGTCAAAATTGTTGTGTTTTTCCCTTGATTTGATGTTAGAGGTCTACACATGTGACTTGGGTGGTATTTGACCAATAGAAATCCATATTGGAACCTTTAGAAACAATGTTCATGTGTCGAATTTCCTTCTAGAGTGGTGTGTTGTAGCGGCTACAACCACCCTCCAAAATTTTGCCTTAGCCTGTTTTGGAGCCTCCCTACCAACCTTACGCAGCACTTTGTCTTGCTTCATCAAGTACTCAAGCTTCAGTGCTTTCCTCGCACAAAGGCAGCCTATCGAACACAGTCAACCCATTCCCCTCATAGGCTGCTTACTCAGACTTGGTCCAACTGCAAGATGAGTAGCTTCCCCTTGAAAATTGTGCATTCCTGGAGGGCAACCAGCCTTTCCCTCCAGGAATTGTGCAATCCTCTCTGACAGCCTACTGGTCTTCTGGATTGCATAATCCTGCCAACCAACCCTCCCAGCAAGAATTGCGCAATTTTTCCCATCAATAGGAATTTCAACCCAAGATTTGTACAAATTTGGGTAGCGGTCAGATGTTGGGTCTAGAATTGTGCAATCCCCTTGGGTAGTCAGCCCAGCTTACAGTGAGCAAATGCACATTTTTCTCCTGCAGTCACTTTCATGTGCAACTAAGTTGACTGGTTCCCTCCGAGACCGAGAAAAATAGACTTGCATGCATAGATTGTTTCTCTCAAGGCAGCATGCAAAGGCATCCCTTGTCCAGGGGATCTATGTTTAGCAGTTGGAGGTTACATGCAAGGAGAAATTTGTGGCATGTGCATCACAACCTCAATGTTATCAAAACTCATCAATCGGACACTGCAGAGCTCATTCCTCACGTTAACCTTGTAACTTTGACATCCCACATCACATCTAGGATCAATCGGCACATTCAGCTCAGTTGTTTTGGGGTAAGCCTGCTTCCCATGCCTTGTGTTGAATTTCTGTCGTTTTTTGGGTTTTCGCTTATATGAGTACTGTTTTCTTGATTTATTTGAATGATTTCTATCATTTACATGTCTACTAGCTTGTTCTAGCTCTGTTTCAGTTTTCATTGCTATCTCACTGTTGTCCCATGCATGAAATTATTTTGCACAGACGTTCGCCCAACTGACGAACTACCTCACCCACATGCTTGTTGATCTGTTTGCCGAATATTTCATTCATGTTTTTCATGCACTATTAATCACTCCTATTGTCACTTAGTGTCATCATGCATTCATTGAGTTACTTACTTTCAGTTTCCCGCCAGTGAGTCGGTCCAACCTTGGCCCGGGCTCTGCCTTCACCAAGGCTACATTGCACAATCTGGGAAAGGAAGGATCACCTTCCTCTCCAGATTGTGCATTCCTACCCAGCACTACACTCCAAGACTAAATTGCACCTTTCTAGAGGTCAGTGGCTGCTTGGCCCAAAAATTTGTACAAATCTGTCCATGGGCCAGCAGTCTTTCCCAACTCAAATCGCGCATTGTACGATCCCAGCATCCAACTTCTAGACTGGACTATGCATTGCACAATTCCAGTAGTTAGTCAGTATCTCAGCAACCCGGACTGTGCCTTGTGCAGTCTTGGCAGTCGGTCTCCTAACCTCTTGGTCGAAATTGCACAACCTTCATGATCATTTACCCTGGTATGTTGCAAGTCAGTTCTCATGTTCACTTTCATTTTCAACTGACATATTTCTTGCTATGAGTGATGCCATGTCTCCAGGTATCATAGGTATTTATCTTCCTCTCAGCAGTATAGGTACAATGGTTTCCAAGAGAGTAGAGATGAAGACACCATTCAGAGCACGCTTGGGGATGTAGTCGATCAAGTGTCCATGGGCTTAACTACTCACGAAGGCATCAACTTGTTCGTGGACAAGGACATCAAGCAGAAACATCACAATGAGCAACATCATGAACAGCAGCTGAAGGCAACATACCGAATGTAGTGAACACAGCGAATGTAGCGAATGCAACGAACGCAGCGAATGCAAGGGTAAGGTTGTTTACAACGTTGAGGTGGAGCAAAGTTGCAAGATCAAGCAGATCCACTGATAATGAAAGAAACTTTGGAGACTTAGGGTATGAAGTGACGACGCAACATGAAGATCACGTGAAGGCAGAAGATGGAATAAAGAAGGAATTGCATGTGCTGAAGCAACAACTCAGGAAGAATATGAAGCTGCACAAACAGTCCAATGAGTTGCAGCAGGAACAGGAACAGTAGTGGGCGCAACATGCACTCGCGGGTGAAACTACACCAGTACAAGTTAATGATCCATCCCAGCAACCGACACAGAGCCAACATGGTGAGAAATGTTTTTGATCACATGCAAGGGATCCAGCAGCATGCACGTCGTTGAGCACACGCATGCAATCCAACCCATTCAACACACTCACCAAGGTGAAGACAAGAAGCAAGTCCAACTGGGGTTGAACATGTACTTTGGCAAGTTCATGTGCATAGCCACTAGGACACACTTGAAGATCAACATGAACACTATGAGTCAATGTGTTGTCAGTTCAACCGTAACCAAGAAGACTATGCACATGTTAGAAGATGAATTAGATGAAGGGGCCGAACCAATGCACCGGTTGCAACAAAGGCAAGAGTTCACTTCAGCAAGATGTCACCATGAGGCAAATGCACACCATCATGGATGACCAAGCTTGGCATCAACTCACCACCTTCACCATCACAAGCATGTCAAAGAGTTGGTCTCATCATAGTGGACCAAGTGTCAGTGATGTCTTGCAAGGCTTGCTCAAGCCATGTTGTCTCACATGAGTACATGTGCATTGTAATGTTGAGTCTTGTCAAGTGTAAGTCAAGCATCAACAGTTGGATGTAACAGTCATAGAGTAGGTGAAGAGTCATGAGGGTAGTTGAATTGTCATAAAGGGGAATGTTAAGGGTAACCCCACCCTTTTCTATAAATAGTCCCTCATAACTCATTGTAAGGGATTTTGGTCAACCAAGCTTTTACTAAGACTATCTTGAAGAAGGCTTGGACAATATTGTAACACACCTTGGCTTCTCCACTGCACGGAGCCAGTATATCCCTTTGGAGGAGCAAGCGGATGTGCCTGTAACATTCCACTGATGGGGCTAGCATGTTTACATGGTGTATTGTATGATCATGACTTACACTTCTTTATATAATAAAATCTAGCACATTTTCATGCATATGTTGTTATTGTAATTGGACTGCTCTGGTTGCCTTAATGATATATTTTGTTTAACTTACATACTTGTATATGAACTGATTTGTATGCAATTCTATGAATCTTGTTGTTAATGTTGTCACCCTCCATGTCGACTGCTCTGCCGGACATCAAACGGACCTTTCTTTGAACCTTGTTATATAAACCGTCACACTCGTCTCAGACTAATCTGTGAGTGTTGTTCATGTTATCTTACCTTGTATGTTGTGACTGCCGCATCCGTGTCAACTACTCTACCGGAAGATGTGCATGTCCTTTGTGTTGTGTGTTCCTAGCTGAATTGGGACTGATCCCTTTCAACCTGAAACTCACCTTCACCTTCCTCTCCCTTTGAAGTGTTGTAACCTCTCATACTCATTCCTTGACTCGCTACATCAGTCACACCCTTGCTACTAACAGAGTTATCTTACTTGCCTCTGTGCGACATCACGGTCAAGGTATTACCTTATGACCCACTGTTGGGACTCCTACATCAAACGGTCTGAGGTCTAATTGGGACTTCTTACCGGGGAGATACCCTTGACATGTTGGCGGTTCCAGCACCGTCAACATGGTGTTACTACCTCAACCATGGAGGTAGCTAAGGAAAATTGACAAAACTGCAGAAACTTGAACTTGCTAAACTTTAATTAGTTAAAACCATGCAAAATTATTCTTAATCTACCAAAAATAAAGGAAAACGTGTATAAATTCCCACTGTAGATCAACAAATTATGCAATATACTAAAACACACTACAAGATCTACTTCTACAACACTTTGCGGAAGCTTAATCAATTTGAGCAAGATCAATTGATTAAGCTTCTGCAAATTGTTGTAGAAGTAGATCTTGTATTGTGTTTTAGTATATTGCATAATCTGTTGATCTACAGTGGGAATTTCTACATGGTATCGGAGCAAAGGTGATCAAAGGAGAGAATAGTATCTTGAGAGGAGATTTCAAAGTTTTGAGTTTTGGGAAAGAGTTTGCAGAGCAGATATGAAAATTTCTATACAAAATTTTCAGAAACAAATAGAAGATTTGAATTCCTTGCGGAAAAAGACCCAAATTCAAAAAGAATCGGCTGAATCGCAGTTCGGATGAGAGAGATATTGTGGATTTAAAATCAGCTCTTTTTCCAAAAAATTTCGTGACGACGGGAAATATGAAACAAATTGGTGTGCTAGCCAAGAACTTGTATGCACTTGAGGTTCAAGATGCATTTAAAGCCTTGAGGAGCACAGCAAAGGTTAGATACTTGGTGGTTGAGAGGGAAAGTAAATTACCTCTCAACATGCAATGCCAGAAGAAGTCTCAGATGATTGTGGAGGAGCCACGATTCGTGAAGAAGCTTTAGGAGGTTATGGAGCAGCCACAACTAGAGAAGTTGAGAGGAGATCGAGTAGAGACATCTACTCATGAAGAGACCTCCAGTAGGGGGAAATTTCGAGCCAGGTGGGCATAGGGATCACATGCATCCATACCTCCAAGTAGGAGCTGGGGCGATGCAGAGTGATTGTCCCAAGAAGGTTGGAATAGGGGCAGGATCCTTGAGGTATCCAACCTCTTTGATTCGACTTTACTACAGGAGCCCCGATGAGGAGTAGAAGGACTGGCTAAGTGGGTAGAAGTAGATGCGGATGGAGTGGCAGAGAAAGCTACAATGCAGGAGTCCCAGGACTGTGTAGAGCTAGCAGGCTACAACAATGCAAGAGGCATAGGAGTGTTGCACCAGTGCAAGATGGCACAGTGAGGTTTGCAATGATGCGAGATGCATGGAGTGTTGCAGTAGCTCAAGGTCAGAGACGGAGCACTTGTCAGCAGCAGGTAGAGCTTCAGCATCAGAGTATGTTTCTAGCCCAATAGAGAGGTAAGTGGGGAGTTTTTTGTTTCTAGAGTTGTTGAAGCAACCACACTTGGTAGAAGTGTGGCATGCAGAACATTCCAAAGGTACAAGATCGAGTTCGAGTTGAATGCGTTTCTTGTTGAGAGGGAGTGTTGAAAATAGCAACAAGAAATGCTAAAATAGAAGTGATAAAAATAGCACTGTTATATATAGCAGTTTGGGTACCAGTGCTGGATTGAGCAATAGGGAATGAAAATGGAAGTGCTAAAAATAGCATTGTTATTTTTAGCAGTTCGGGATAGATTCCGATTTTGGTTAGTCCCTAGACTAAAATAGGAAGTAAAATTCGAATTTGAACTTAACAGTTGTTTGAAAATAAGTTAATTAATTCACCATGAGTTAATTAGTTGTGAAAAAACAAACACGAAGTTTATGTGAGGACATGCAACAATTTCTCCATTAATTGAGGAATTTATCCATCAATTAAAGAGATAAGGATGAGTTCTAATTTGAGTTGTAATTAGTTGGCTCAGTTAACTGAGTCAAGTCCATTTAGATTGATTTAAACAATTTGTTTAAATTAATGTGAGTTCAGTTAGTTAATGCATTCTTGCATATAACTGTTGCACTTCAGATAACTAAATATTCTCTCATGAATAACTCATGCATGTCATTTCAGACAGAGACCCAGTTGAGATCAGAGGAGGGACAATGTACTATCAGTTGGATGGATTTTTCCTATAAAGCAAACTCATCCATGGAGAAGGATTTGTCTCCTTCAGGACTGTGCAGTTAGATCAAAGGTTAGTGAGTATGTGAAGAGGCCAATTCACACAAGTGGCTGCACTGGACCCCAATCAGAATTGTGCAAAGAAATAGGAGGCTTGGAGGGCAGACTAGAGGTTAGAGAGAGGCCTTTGACTGTCTATGAGCAGCAGAAGTATTACAGAGAGAGAAGGGTGGCTTTTGAGTTGATTCTTTTTGTAATACTAGTCATATTTCCACTTGTATGATAATACAGAGATGGGGTTTTAGGGTGGTGCTTTCCCCTGGATATTTCTTCCGTGTTATGTGTGATTGATTCCTTCTTATTGGTTATATGTGTTCTTATTGATGTTGCTCATGTTCGATTAATCTTCCGCTAAATTGGTTGTAGAAGTAGATCAAGTATTTTTCTTTAGTATATTGTATTATCAGGTGATCTACAGGTGCAAATTTCTACAAAATGATGTTAATTAACCACTTAGACATATAGAGACACGTCATGAAGAATTATGGTAAAAATGGTGGCAAGCGAGTGAAATGGTGCAATGGATGGTTGGAAGTAATGGCTTAATGAATTACAAAGATAAGTGAAAATGATGACAAATCAATGAACCAAGAGATACATTGCATACCTCAATAGCTCCAGAAACTTGGTCGTATACTCTTCATCTATCATTGATCTCATATTTAGCTCATATAATTCTTCAGCCTTACTTCTTCCTGAAAATCCTCTTGAACTCTGGCCAAATCAAGTCATATGTCATGATGTCTTTGACCCGCTTAACATCTTCTCACCAAATGTCTGCTTTACCTTTCAAGCTAAAGATCATGACTCTGGCCTTCATGTTATCTGTGTAATTATGCAACTCAAAGAATTTTTTCATCCCAAGTATCCAAGCCTCTGCCTTTTCTGGCTTCTTCACATCCCCATCAAAAGTAGGTGGCTTCACTTTCTTAAACTCATTTGGTAAGTATGCCCTATCATTCTTCCTATAAGGATGATAGCAATGACGATCATGATGTCTATCAGAACCAAAACTAGGATAGTACATGTATCCATCACCTCTCATATCCCGAGTATCCAACAACCTGTCATCTCTCACTGTATCAGATCTATCCGACCTGTGACTACCAAGAGACCTACTACCATATGCCCCATTAGTTCTATCCTCATTTCCATGGCTGATCCGAAGTGACCCTTGTCGTTGCAAGTCTGAAAAACTCTGAAGAAGTATATCATTAACCTCTTCTCTTGTGCATGTATGAGCCGGTCATTATCTACCTTACAACTCCTTATTTCTTCCTTCAATATTCTCAATATGTCTGCCAAATCATAAGAGTGCCCCACACCACGCTGCTCATCTGACGCAGAGGGAGATTCTATGTAGTCTACCTCCTTACTGGCCATTTGATCTCTTTCCTGTAATGTATAATATGTCAGATAAACCAAATCACAATAAATCAATGTACCTTAGCATAATTTGAAGAGGATAACTTGTCTGAAAGATCAACAAATCAGCGTGATACATGTATAACATAAACATAATAGCATATAGACATATAACAAGTAAGTGCATAAACTCATAAACATTGTTCTAGTTAGGGTCAAGTCATCAATGCAAAGCCATATCAACAATGCATGTTATGACCTCATGCATGACAACAACCATTACTCCATTGTACACATTGCCACATGCAACCAATAATATGCATAAGCAATGTCAAATCAACTACACATACGCATAAACGCATATAGCACTACAAGAAAAAATGTCATTGGTGAGGGTCAAGCCTATGACGGACCTTTAAGGTCTGTCACCAATGTCGCATATGGTGATGGTCCTTAAGAAAACATTGTTTTAAGTGCATATAGTGATGGTCCTTTAAGGTTTGTCACCAAAGCCATTTTCAATGACACTTTTGGTGAGCGTCGTTAAAGGCTCGTCTCTAATTCTCTCTTTGGTGACACTTTTGGTGAGGGTTGTTAAAGGCCCATCACTAATTCTCTCTTTGGTAACACTTCTAGTGACAATATTTTATTGACCCTCACCAATGCTCTTTTTGGTTACTTTTGGTGATGGTCAAAAAATGTTCGTCATCATTGATCACTCCAATGAGTTTTTGATGACGTTATGTACCTATTACTATATTTTTTGTCAAAATATAATGATTTAAGACCATAGTTGTGGATTTATTTTCTTTATGTGTCCAATTCCATAGTGGCTAGAGTCAGTCAATTTGTTAAGAAGTAATTAGTGTGTATCATTTCCCTCAAGTCATAAGAATATAGTTTTCCTATGAGTCAACACATGATTCATCTCTATTAGGTTTATTATCTAGAAAATTCCCTTTAGATAAAGTTCCACTAGTGTGTGTATGAACTTTATTATTTAATATATAATCAAGCTTTGTCAATTCTATTAATGAGAGAGACGTAACACTCCTCAACACTCATGGCACACCTTAACATGCTTTGGAACACACTAACATTCCTTGGCACCTCGCATGTCTTGGAACATCTTTGTACCTGGAGCATCTTTGTACCTAGAAAATCTTGCCATGATTAGGATGCCCAAGCACATGTTGGCGTGCCCTAGGATGGCATAGAACTCCCCTAGCATGTGTTGACATGCCCTGTAGTCCTTAGCATGCCCTGGAACACCTTGTCATAATATTGCATTGACACACATTAGCACTTGGCACACATTGCCACTTGGCATGTATTGGAACATATTATTAGTGTGCCTAACATGCCCCTTTTGAAAAAGATTAAGTTCCAATTTATTAACCCTCTTATATGTTCATTTCTTTTCATTTTAGCTTGGTTATTCCTTTTGTTGCCTTGAAACTCCTTGATGCATATTGGCATACTCTGGCACCCTGCACATCCTAACATGTCTTAGCACCTAGCATGTCTTGGCATTCCTTGGCACTATTTGGAACATGTTAGCATACCCCGAAACTACATAGCACACTGTAGCACTTCTTGACATGCCCCGATATTCCCTGGCATGCCTTACCCATGCTTAGCATACCTTTCCACTCCCTCCTTGGCATGACAACTAGCACTCATTGACACTCCTTGACACACCCTCATTTTCATTCACTTCCATGCATTTTGACCTAGTGCTTCCTTGTATTGTCCTAGTACTCCCTAACACTCCTCAACATGCATTGGCACTCTCTAGCACACCTTATCACTCTTTGACATGTTATTCCACTTCAAAGCATGCATCACACTCCCTGACACACATTGGCACTTGGCAAGTCTTACCATGTTTGGCATGCGTTGAGCTGACTTGGTATACTTTGGCATGGTTTAATATTAAAGTTATTTGATATCAACTATTGGAAAGTAGATGAGAAGCAACAAAGGAAGATTTGGCACTTAGAATGCACTGACACTTGGCACTTGGCACCTATTGGCACCTAGTGTTGGTGTGCCTAGCATGCCCCTCATGGAAAAGTTAAATCGATGACTTATTAACCCTATTATGTGTTCATTTCCTTGTAGTTTAACTTGTTCCTCCATTTTGTTTCCTTGACAGTCTCTTGACATGCATTGTCACACCTTTTCACATATTGTCAGGCCTTAGCACTTGACACATCTTAGCTTGTTTGACATTCCTTCGTACTATCTCACACATGTTAGAATTCCCTAGCATTCCCTAAAACACCTTGGTAGTCATGCCCTCATATCTAGTATTACATTTTTCCACGACTTGGGAACCTTATATTCCATAGAACACCTTGGAACTCCCTAGTTGCCATGCCCTCATAGATATCCTTACTTTTTTTTCCACTTGGGAACCCAACCAATTCATTAGCAAAACAATATTATGCCCAACCCAAAGTCTCATTTTATCTAAAATTGCTTTGTCCATGCCTTATCACAACCATAGGCTTGCCTCCTACAAGTCCTATTCTAAACTTCTCCTAAAACTTTTCATCCTTATGACACATGGAATTTGCTGACACTCCTTGGAACACACTCTTATTCGTTCAGTTCTAAGCATTTTGACCTAGTTCTCCCTTGTGTTCCCCTGACAATCCCTAACACTCCTCAGCATCCATTGACATTGTTTTCCATGTTTTAGCATGCCTTTTCATTCCTTGGCATGCCCCAGCACTCCTTATCTATCTTGCCCTAAAAACTACCCTTACCTTTTTTAAGACTTGGGAACCCAACCAAGTCTTGCCTCGACTACAGCAACTTAACAAAGTTATAGTTACTACAATTAGACTATGCTTTTTTCACCTAAGAACTGCCTATAACACATCTTAGGTTACTCATGTCCAATCTCAACTCATCCCACTTAACAAGTTACCAAGTCAAGGATCGCGTCCAACCATGGCCATAAAACAACTAAGCAACACAATTTACATCTTGACATGCCATAGCACTGGCACGTCTAACAATCCCTTAGCCCTATGCAGTACGTGTTAGCATCCCCTACATTTCTTGGCATTCTTTTCACTCCCTATCACACCCTAACACTCCCTGACATGCCCTGGCACTCTAGCATGCCTTAGCACTTCCTAGCATATAACCTTGTCACTCCCTCCTTAGAACACTTGGAACTCATTGACACCCCCTATCACACACTCTTATCTCTTCATTTCCATGCATTTTGAACTAGTTCTCCCTTGCGTTTCTGTGGCACTCCCTAACATTCATTGGCATGCATTGGCACACCCTGGCATTTCCATGCATTTTGAACTAGTTCTCCCTTGTGTTTATGTGGCACTCCCTAACATTCATTGGCACGCATTGGCACACCCTGGCACCTAGCATATCTTGGCATGTTTCCGTAGCACTCTAGAATTCCTTGGCACTACCTAACGTATCTTGGCACTCCCTCCTTACCACACCTTGAACTCACTAACACTCCTTGTCACACACTCTTATTCATTAATTTCCATGTATTTGAAACTATTGATCCCTTTTGTTTCCTTGGCACTCCATAACACTCCCTGGCATGCATTGGCACACCCTAGCACCTAGCACATCTTGGCATGTTACCCTGACCTCTAGCATGCCTTAGCATTGTGTACCATACCTTGTTACTCCCTCAGCACACCTGTATCTCACTAACACTTCCTGTCACAAACTCTTATTTTTTCATTTGCATGCATTAATTTGATCTAGTGCTCCCTTGTGTTTACCTGGCACTCCATAACACTTCCTACCACATCTTCGCGGCATGTCACCCTAGCAATCTAGCATGACTTAGTGTAGCCTAGCACACCATGTCACTCTCTCCCTAGCACACTTGGAACTCGTTGACACTCCTTGTCACACACTCTTATTCGTTCATTTTCATGCATTTTGACCTAGTTCTCCCTTATGTTTCCCTGGCACTCCCTAACACTCCTTAGCACACATTGGCACACCTTGGCACTTGGCACATCTTGGTATGCTTCCCTAGCACTCTAGCATGCCTTAGCATTACATAGCATATCTTTTCACTCCCTCCTTAGCACACCTGGAACTCATTGACACTTCATTTCCATGCATTTGAAACTAGTGTTCCCTTGTGTTTCCTTGGCACTTGGCCCTAACACTCCCTAGCATGCATTCACACCACACCCTGGAAACTGGCATATGCACATCTTGGCATGCCTTATTAGTTGGCTTGTCTTAGCATGTCTGACATACCTTGGAATTGTCTAGCATGTGTTAGTACTTCCTAGCATTCCCTGGCACACCTTGGCACTCCCTAATTGTCATGCCCTCATATATAACTTTACTATTTTTGTGACTTGGGAACCCAACCAAGTCATTGGAAAAACAATGTTGTGCCCAACCCAAATTCTCCCTTTGTCTGAAACTGGTTTGACCAAACCCTTATAATTGTAACCATAGGCTTGCATCCTACAATTCCTATTTTTACCTTCTCCTAACACACTTTTTCCTTGAGACATCTAGAATTCATTGACACTCCTTGGCACACACACTTATTTGTTCATTTCCATGTATTTTGACCTAGTTCTCCCTTTTGATGCCCTAACACTCCCTAACATTCCTCAACATTCATTGGAAATGTTTGACATGTGTTAGCATGCCTTTTCATATCTTGGCATGCACTGGCACTCCTTAGCTATAATGCCCTCACAACTACCCTTACTTTCTTTGGGACTTGGGAACCCAACCAAGTCTTGCCTCGACTATAACAACTTGACCAAGTTACAATTACCACAACTAAACTATGTCTTGTTCACCTGAGAACTAAATATAACTCATCTTAGGCTACTCAAGTATAATTTCAACTTATCCAACTTAACAAGTTACAAGTTACCATGTCAAGGCTCACGTCCAACCGTGGCCATAAAAAAACTGAGCAACATAGTTTACATCTTGACATGCCATAGCACCTGGCACATCTAATAATCCCTTGGCACTATGTGGCACGTTTTAGCCTCCTCTACATTCCTTGGTATGGTTTGGCACTCCCTATCACTCCCTAGCACTCCCTAACATGCCCTGAAAATATAGCTTGCCTTGGAACTCCCTAGCATATAACCTTGCCACAACCTCCTTAACACACCTGAAACTCACTGACAGTCCCTATCACACACTCTTATTTGTTCATTTTCATGCATTTTGAGCTAGTTCTCCCTTTTGTTTTGATGGCACTCCCTAACACTCCCTGACACCTGACACATCTTCACATGTCACCCTTGCACTCTAGCATTCCTTGGCACTACCTAGCATACCTGTCACTCACTCCTTAACACACCGAGAACTCATCGGCACTCCCTTGTCACATACTCTTATTCATTCATTTCCATGCATTTGAAACTAGCGCTCCCTTGTGTTTCCGTGGCACTCCCTAACACTCCCTAGCATTAATTGACACATCTTGGCATGTCATTGCCCTGGCCTCTAGCATGCCTTAGCACTGTAAAGAATATATTGTCACTCTGTCAGCACACCTAGAACTCACTGACACTTCCTATCATAAAATCTTATTCATTCATTTCCATGCATTATTTTGACCTAGTGGTCCCTTGTGTTCCCATGGCACTCCGTAACACTTCCTAGCACGCGTTGGCACACCCTGGCACCTGGCACATATTGGTTGGATGCTACCCTCACACTCTAGCATGCCTTACATTGTCTATCATACGATGTCACTCCCTGCTTAACACACATGGAACTCGCTACACTCCCTATCACACACTCTTATTCATTCATTTCCATGCATTTTGACCTAGTGCTCCCTTGTGTTTCCCTAGCACTCACTAACACTCCTTAGCACACAATGAAACACCTTGGAACTTGGTACATCTTGGCATGCTTCCCTAACATTGTAGCATGCCTTGGCACTACCTAGCATACCTTGTCACTCCCTCCTTAGCACACTTGGAACCCGCTAACACTCCCTATCACACACTCTTATTCATTTATTTCCATGCTGAATTGAAACTAGTGTTCCCTTATGTTTCCTGGCACTCCCTAGCATGTGTTGGCGCCACACCCTAACACCTGGCACATCTTGGCATGACTTTGTATATGTTGGCATGAAAATGGGAACATGGAAGAGACCCTAGGTTCAGGCACAAGGGGCCAACAAGGCTCCGTTGTTGTCTAGAATAACACCGACATTTTCACCTTACCCAAAGAGGGTAATGAGTCTCACTTGAGGTGTTCTGTTACTAAAGTGTGAGGGGGTAGAATGAGGCACCAATGAAACCGCAACCTGCAACCGATATTAACTCATAAAAATCAAGAACCTATTGTAATACAACCATACTATTCTACTCACATTACCTTAGGAAATCATACAACATATAGACAGATATTTTAAAATTTTAAAGAACCAGTATAGAACTCAACAATACATCATAGGTGCAAACTGTCTCTTTCATTACGCTTCATAGAAATAAATACATAAATAAGTACAGAAGGCTCTAAGCCTGATCATCAATAGCAAGAATGACCAAACCCACAAATCAGAGACCAATAAAGCAAGGGTGTACCTGCCTTCCACAACTCAGGAAGACTGCATTGATTCCCAGCTCGCTTGGTTCATCAACAACTAGTAATCACCAACCCTTTCCCATCATTTCTTCTGCCTTCTATCCTCTGCTTCGTACCTAGAGTGCCAGTTCCACTTATTTCCTTATCAGTTGACTCTGCCTTTGGCTACCTTTTATCTCTACTTTCTCGGTTTCTCTTGTTCTCCCCCGCCACCTTTTCGCAACTGTTGGACCACTCTTGATTATTGTTTCCCCCCCTCGACTGTCAGCTCCGCAACTTCACTAGTTATCCCCGCCACATGTTCTTGTCTTTTCTTCCCATAAAAACTCAAAAAAAAGGCCCTAAAAACATGCCTAACATGCATTGGAATTGTCTAGCATGTGTTAACACTTCTTGGCATTTCTTGGAACATGTTGGCACTCCCTAGTTGTCATACCCTTATAGACAACCTTACCTTTTTTTCGACTTGGGAAACCAACCAAGTCATTGAAAAAATAATTTTGCGCCTGGCCCTAACACTCCCCAACACTCCTTGGCATGCATTCACATTGTCTGCCATGTTTTAGCACACCATTTCATTCCCTAGCATTCCTTAGCTATTGTAGAAATTTCTCTATCTATCAGCTAGCTCTGATACCATGTAGAAATTCTGCAAATTCTCTATGAATCTCACTCTGAGACCTTAGTAGAAAATCTGACTGTAGATAACCCGATAATGCAATATACTAAAGCAAAATACTATAATCTACTTCTACTATCAATTTGCTTTACGGAAGCTTAAATATGAAGCAAGATCAAGCTGAACACATATAATCAGAATAAGAAGAATCAATGCACATGAAACATAGAAAATACTCAAGGGAAAGCCTCAGCTAAAAACCCCACTATCTATATTATCATACAAGGTGGAAATACATCATAATTATACAAAGCCTTAGCTCTCACAGCTAGCCAACTCTCAGTACAATCCTCCTGGATGTTCACAGGCAATCAAAGCTTCTCACAAGCCTTCTCCTCTACCCTCCAAGCTCCTATTTCATTGCGCAATTCCTCTGGGATGATCTCCTTCACCTAGTGGAACACTGCTCTCACACATTGCTCTAACACACTGTCAGAACTGCACAATCCTCAAGGAACCTTATTCCTTCTCCATGCATGATTTTCCTTTATAGGAAAACACATGCAACTGATAGTACATTGTCCTTGACATTTAGTTCAACTGGGTCTTTCTCAGAATAGACATGCATGAGTTTCTAATGAGGGAATTTTCAGTTAGCTGGAGTACACTGGTTGAGTGCATGCATGCATCAACTAACTGATAACTCACAATTAGTTCCTCAAACAGTTTGGAAGTAATTTAATTGGACTTAACTCAATAAACTGAGCTAACTAATTACAACTCAAATATAACTCAATCTTATCTCCTTAATTAAGGGATAATCTCCTTAATTTAAGGGATAATTGTTGCATGACTTCAGAAGGACTTCTAACTTGAATTTCTCCAAGTAATTAATCCATAATGAATTAATTAATTATTTCCAAGCAGCTAGTGAGACTAAATTTGATTTTAATTCACAATTTTAATTCAAGGACAAATTAAAATTGGAATTTATGGATTCTATTTTTGTCAAGTCTTGTTGTTATTTTCAATAGCTTTCATTCCCTCACAACTACCCTTAAATTTTTTGCAACGTGGGAACCCAAACAAATCTTGCTTCAACTATAACAACAACTTGACCAAGTTACAATTACTAGAACTAGACTATGCCTTGTTCACCTAAGAACTTCCTATAACTCATCTTAGGCTAGTCTTGTTGAATATCAACTCATACAACTTAACAAGTTACGAATACAAGGCTCACATCCAACTATGGTCGTAAAACAACTAAGCAACAAAGTTTACATCTTGACATGCCATAACACCTGGAATGCCTAACAATCCCTTGGCACTATGTAGCACGTGTTAGCATCCCCTACATTTCTTGGCATGCTTTGGCACTCCCTAGCACATCCTAGCACTCCCTGACACTTAGCACACCTCGTACTCACTAATGCTCTCTGTCAAACTCTTAGTCATTCATTTCCATGCATTTGAAACATGTGTTCCCTTTTATTTCCCTGGAACTTGGCCCTAACACTCCCTAGCATGTGTTGGCACTAGATCTTGGCGCTTAGAACTTCTTGGCATGCCTTAGCACTTGGCATGTCTTGGCATGCCTAAAATTCCTTGGAACTATCTATCATGTGTTAGTACTTCTTGACATTCCTTGGAACACCTTGGCACTCCCAAGCTGTCATGCCCTCATAGATAGCCTTACTTTTTTAGCGACTTGGGAACCTAGTAACCAAGTCATTGACAAAATAATGTTGTGCCCAACCCAAATTCTCCCTTTGTCTGAAACTACTTAGTACACGCCTTATCACAACCATAGGCTTGCCTCCTACAAGTCCTATTATAAACTTCTCCTAAAACACTTCGTCCCTTGGGACACCTGGAATTCACTGACACTCCTTGGCACACACTCTAATTCGTTCATTTCCAAGCATTTTGACCTAGTTCTCCCTTGTGATGCCTTGACACTGGCTAGCATACCTTTTCACTCCCTCCTTAGCGCTCCTGGAACTCGTTGACACTTCATTTCCATGCATTTGAAATGAGTGTTCCCTTGTGTTTCCCTGGCACTTGTATGTCATACTCCCTAGCATGAATTCACTCAACAACTTGGCACCTGACACATCCTAGCGTGCCTATCATGCCTTGGAACTGTCTAGCATGTGTTATTACTTCACTTGTAAATAAAGAAAAACATCATTTCATTAATAGAGATAATTGGTTATTTAAGTTGTGCAGGCTATGTCAATTAAGAAATCAACAAGTTTTCTTGTTTCAGTCCTTGGAAGTGACAGTTCTGTTATGCTGGACAGTTACATCATACATGGCTTTGAACATATCAGAATGAATATATGTCATGGACTATGTTGCATAGCATGAATTTTTATAGGTAGGAGTAAGAGAATTTTGCTCCAATTTACACTACTCCACAAACCCATCCAATCATAACATAATTCCAGTGATTTTTTTCTCCAGAATATGGCTATGAACTAGCTCAGGCATCCAAGGTTTCTGATTTTCCAAGACTTGAGTTTTCCTTTTTTGTGACTTAATCCAAACAACTACTTATCTAAATTGTTATCTTTCTAGCATGTAATCCTACAACATGTAGCCAAATCACATCTCAAAAAACCATCAATATTAGAGTTACCAAATCATAAAAACCTTTAGTCATGATATCAAATACTACTAATTGCTTCCTCTTAGATCAACATCCCTTTACTTGGTTTATTTTCCCATAATACTCAGATTTCCCTTTTCCATGCTCTTCAACTTGCAAACATCAATCAATATATTCCTGAAATGAATCAATAAGTAGGCTTCAACATCATATCCATCAAGGTCTTTGCATCTCCATCTAAAGTTATCATGGCTCATTTTCATTTTTCAGGAGACCATATTGGTGTTGATCAGTATCACCAAGTTTTATGCACAACCGTTATGCTTCTATACATCGAATACCCATATGGAAGAGTCCTTGTTTCATCTAGTATTTAACCAAGACATACCATGCACATAATTCCAAATATATTTCTACATCCAACTCTTCCAACCATATCTCTGTATACATGATTTCTACTTTCTAAAGAAGAGCTCTTATCTAAATATGTGCATACATCTTTCCTTCATTTTTTCATCTAGTCAACTTCTTTCATGAACTGCCCCTTTCTTTGAAGAAAATGTCTATGATGAGCCTCCTTTCTCAATATGATAAAATACTTCAATTATTCCTTCATGTTGCAACTAAACCAGTAAACTTCTTTGATGCTTGCTTCCATAATATTTCAGACTGCATCCATAAACTTCTAGTGGAATATACTCTTTCCAAGATTCTTCCATATATTGAAAAACCTTCTCATAAAGGATCCTTGTGATCCCAAGGATCCTTTCCTACTAGAAGATATTTCTATAGCATGCCATGCCTTCAAGAGGACATCTCTGAGGTAAAAATCTTTGTCAATGTATCATCAGTGAAAAATTATGCTTGTTGCAAACAAGGCAACGTCCTTGTCACTGTTACAATGATATGAAACATAAATAAGGATCCTTTAAAAGGGAAAAATGGTGGTTGTTACCATCTCACATGGATATGCATGAATTTTCTTGCCAAGGAACTTGGAACAATAGCAATGTAATTACTCATTGCCACCAACACAATTCACATGCATATCTTCCTTGGCAACAATCCAATAAATAAGCCAACAAATGAATTTTAGTGTTTTGTTGAAACAAAAGAATATTGGGAATGTGGAATTGGCATTTAAATATTATTTGAGTGACTTGGAAAAACAAATGGGTCTATGTTTGTAACCCACAAAATGCATTCTACTATACAATTTACACACATAAATTCACCAACAAAGTAAGCACACAACATTTAGATGGCCACGTAATGGACATAAGGATTCTACTGTGAAATTCCAAATGGGAAAACCATCATTTGATGGGAATTTTATTATGCTCAAGAAATTTCTAGAAAGGTTGAGATATGAAATTTAACAAAGTTTTTGGTGCATTCTTCACACTCACTCCCTATCACACACACGGTGTCTAAAGAGACATAGAAAGTGTGAAATGCAACTTAAGATATATAATTGATTAGTAATTTTACATACTTAGGTTGTTGAAGAATTGGAAAATGAGTAAGTTGAGCTTTTTATTTTTTATCTGCTTGTTTGACGCTAACAAGTGAAGATTCTCCATCTTGCTCACTCAAACACATTAATATGGGAGGTCCTTTAATTCCTTAGCCAAGGGGGCCGAAGGGTGTAGTTGTAGGGGCATTGGGACCAAATTTGGGGGTTCTTAAAATTAGGTGGTATGTTATGGTGTATTGAACGGGGCAAGGGGACACAAGGGTAGCATGGATGGTAGAAATCAAATGTCAAAGCATGGTTTACTAAGATCTATAATCCTAGCATTAGAGAATGAGAAGGGGGACTAAGACTTAATTTAATAGGGTCTAGGGGACATAGAGGGAAGGTAGCAAGAGTAATTGATAGGGGAACCCCCAATAGTGGTGATAAGGGGATTAGGAGTCCAATTATCACAAACCAAAAGCCCTTAACCCATAACCACTAAATTCCCTATCCCCTTAACCCCCAATCCATAATCCCTTAACCCCTACACTCACAACTCATAACCCATAAACCCCTTGACTCATTAAATCTTAAGACACTAATCCCTAACCTATATTCCATGAACCACCTCCTAAGCCATAACTCCTTATCCTCTTAATCTATGACCCTTAACCCCTAACCCTTCACCCCCTAAATACCTTAACTGCTAACCCCTTAACCACTAACACCTAAATCCCATAAATCTTAGTTCCTTAACTGCTAAACTCAATTGTGTCAATGTAGAATAATATACATAAGAGAAAATAAAATGATATTATCCAAATCAATACTTGAAATAGCCTTAAATTAGCCATGAGTGGTGAGTCAGGGGGTGAATGTGGGGCACTATTAAAGTTACATCATGTTTAAATTCCTTTTACATTGTGAGGTTGTTCTCCATTAGGGTTGAAGCATCATCACAAGGAAGCATGACACATTTTTGAGGGGAAGCGATTAAAGTTGTAACACAATTCAAGTGATTTACACCTCCAATGTTTTTGACATCAGTGTATGTTTGTGTTAGGTTTTTAGAGAGGTTATTTATAGACAATACATTTAATGTACTTAGACTTCATCTTTTCAGGGCCTCGACTCTAACATGGATTTGTACAAGGAACACTTCATGCAAATGAAAGGGGACTTTTTTTGTTTAACCACATACGCACAAGAGCGCTGGATGTTGCCCTTCAAATCCCCCTTGGTGTGTTCAAAGTGGCTTTACATTCACGTCGAGTTGAAACTAATCATAATGACCTTCCTCGATCTTCTTAATAACATCTACTATTTTTTCCATATAAACGAGATAGAATTAAAGGATCACCTTATCTATAGATGCCCCCTTTTATTATGAGATTTAAGGGATATTCTATTGTCTTTATCAAAATTTGGATGGGTCGTTATCTACATTCTTTAAATACATGTTTAGAACTTTTTATGAGGGAGGTCCTTTGATTTAGATCTTTATATAAGGCCTTATGTGGCCTACCCCTATAAAACTCTTCCAAGGGGGTCACCTCATTTCATGTTGCCTTCCTACTTAGGGCCAAATTGACAAACCAAGATTTGAACTTCTTCAACTACCAAATTAGTGAGGCATCGTACCTCTTCTTGACCTCGACCTCAATGAGACATATTTCTTTAGAGATACTTTGAGGATTTCCCACCATATATCACAAGTTGGATGTCATGGGATTTGATACTCCATTTTCTATTTTGGCTTTTACAGGATATTTTAAAATTTTGATTTTGTTAAAATTGGAAACTAGGGCCAAATTCCATTGTGGGATAGATCATTTGATGGAGATGATGATTGCATTAAATTCCTCTTTTCGAGAGGAACAAAATTGATATAAAGATCATCTCATTCAGACAAGCAGAAGTGTGATTTTTTAACACATGTACAAATTGTTTAGGTCAGCTACATCAACATGTAGGCTCAAGAAGCCCAATGGATGTGTCTCTTCACCCACAGTGAATTGTATAAATACAAGTGACCTCACACCTCATTTGGCATCATCGCCACTCACACATTCTTCTCTCTCCTTCTCTCATTGGTTCATACAACTATTGGGTAACATTTTTCTCTCTCACGTGTGGAAGAAGGACGAGTTTTTTGGGCTAAATTGCAGGACGGAAATTTCAAGCAGGAGACAAAGTTTGACCAACGTTGACCAAGGAGTTATTAACCAGCTTTAGCTGCGATTTTTGGAGGATCTTTTCTATCTCTTTAGACTGCATTTTTGGGCACAAAAATTGAGGGAATATGGGTAGTTTGACCAGCGTTGACTTCATGGTTGATTGAAGCTTAACCGTAGAAAAGTATAACAATTTTTCTCTCTCCTTTCATCGAGTTTGACCGAGAAATTTTTAGTTTGAATTTGACCTCCTTATCAGGTCGACTTTTGACTGAGGATGATTGATTGATTGTTGATTTGACCAACGTTGACTTTCTAGTTATGGCTGAAGTTTGACTACATAAATTGACAAGACAATTTTGACTTTGAATTGGACAAGTCAATTTGACTTTTGTACTCTCTTTGTGCTGAAATTTTGATATAATAATAAGAAGAATTGATCAAAGGGTTTTCCCAACATTGGGGTTTTTCCCTGGAAACCGCAAAATATGGTGTCCTCCTTGCTTGGCTTGTCTTATGCATATTGTTTTATGTTCTATATACTTTTATTATCAATGTGATTAATGGTTAATGTGATTACTACTGGAAATCTAAATTGAAATTGCTATTGGGCTGCTTAAGGAACATTGAAGTAATTGTGCTAAGCATACAACATACCATTGTTAACTAAAATTAATAGATCATCATCTCAACCCCTACGATTCCTATCACATTGATCATTTTCCATCTAAGATATACAAATATATATGTAATTAATGTATGTATCATTGGTTTGACCAATCCTTGCCTTAGCCATCTAGGACACTAGGTGTAGGAAGAGCTTCCTTTAGCTACCACATTTAGCTGGATATGTATGATCCATGTGCATATGATATTATGTCCAATGTGTACTATTTTTAATGTGTTCACTTAAACACTCTATTCTAACTCTTAATGCTTGGGTTAAGCTGATTTGTTCCATGGTGTTTCATAATTTTGCTCATAGAAATGTGTCATCTTGATGGTTTGGGTATATTCTTCGTGATTTGAGTAGGTGATATACATTGATCTTATTGTACCCCTTATTTCCTTTAGTCAAAATTTATCCCTTGTCTCTCTTAACAACACATGTGAAGGCCTTCTAAGCTATGGCTAGCTTCTAATAGGGTATTTTTAGGCTCTAAGTGAACTTCCTAAAAAATAATGGGCTACCTATAACTATTTAAGTTTATTGATAACATTATTTACATATTTAAGAATATTTTTCACCCCCTTAAAGATTGATAGATATTCTCCTTATGTGTAAAACTCATATCCATTTTCCCTCCTTATATGAACATACTTACATATATTAGAGAGGCGTCATATAGATTGTATTGATGCCCTAATTAGACTAACATTATTTCTTATCTTCAACATCATTAGATATAACTTCTATGTGAGATGACCTCCTTTTTCTCAAATTAAAATAAACTTAATGAAAACCTAAGCGACCATAGCAACTCCTTTATAAGATTTTACTACCTATTAAAATCTAATTCAGTGCCTACTCTAAAATCTAAATGGACCTATTAAAATTTATTTTCCTGTCGCACTCAGTTCGCTCTCTCTGCTCATAGTATTTATGATTTCGCAGCAGATTACATACCCTTCTATGATATTCAATTCTTCGCGGCACTCGATTCACTCTTTCTCTGCTCATAATATTTATGATTTCGCAACAAATTCCATACCCTTCTATGATATTCAATTCTTCATTGCCATATTGATTCAACTAGATTTTTCAGGTGTATTTATTATATCATATCTGGGTTCTCTCTTTTTCAAGCTTTAATTGAGATATTCTTCTCCTGATTTGGATTTGAAGGCTTTTGCTGCAATTCAGAGTAGAAAACATGTCGTCTACATATGAATATAAAATTGCAACCTTCGAGAACTATGAGGTGTATGGATACATTTGAAAGGTTAGATCGTTGTCCCCTTACAAATTGATTTTCCACTTGTCAATGGTGCAATGGTAGCATAAACCCTCAGATTAGAGAGCAAGTGGCAATGTTGGCCATTCATTTCCAGGCATGAAAACTCACTAGATGTTTGAACATTGAAGTGCTTGAGTTTATTTATGCTTAGGGTTAGATGCAAAGGTATGTGCAAGGAAACCAAATCAAAACCTTATTTATGCTAAATTCAAATGATAAACCTTGAGAAAAACTATTAGCATGACAGGATCTAAGTTAAAAAAATTGAGCAAACGCAATAAATCCTTATATCAAAGAAAAAGAATGCAAGCCAATTTGGAATGGGCCCCTTTTAAATGGACGACCTGTAGATAATATCATACAAACAACAAATCAATCTAGAGATTATGCCAACTCTTATGGTCATGGTCGACCTACAGAACAAAATATGTTTGTAATAAAATATGAAGAAATTATCTCAGTGAAACGAGAAAAAGGAAACTTAGTTCTAAAGGTAAAGATACACAAGTCCTAGGCTGCAAGTAAACAAAATTTAAAGGAAAAAGCCAAAGAGACGATTGGAAAAGAAAATAAAAGGCCCTAAATTCCTCCACTAGGCATGGAGTCTTATCTTGACCCTCAAGCAAAATCCCTTTTGCCTTGTATTTCTGAAGTTTCCACACATTCCCTAGTGAATTCTTGGAAAACATCACTCTAGGAAGTTGGATTGTATAGAAATCAGAGAGAGGCTAGATTAGTATTAGATCTAGCATAAGTAATGAAACTAAAAATAAATAAAATTTCAAAGCTCAAATATGAAGTAAAGAATTAAATTCTGAAAATAGTCAACCCCAATACTCAAAATTTAGCTTAAATATTTTCACAATGAAACAACATAGGAACACTCCATACCTTACTTGCATTTGTTGATGTTGCACTATCTCCTTCCTCCAATGTAATGTGCATTCCCAAAATCTTTTTGTTTCTAACTTGGGACTAAATGCTTAAGAGATAGGAAAATTTTCATACCAATAATGAGAAAATGGGAGTTTTATTCCATTTCCAACCATGTACAAATGAGAGGAGTGCCATCCTATTATAGGAAGAGAGGCCTCCTAAGCCATCATTACAAAACCATGTGCCATCATGAAATGGTGTGCTCAATACAAGCTATAAATAACTAACTTCCTCACATGTGTGGACCTCTCTTAGATGTTAGGTGGTGCACTCCAACCCTTTCCCACCCTTGAGGGGTGAAAATAGTCAAACACAAGAGTGTCTTACTCCTTTTGAGCAACAAACCCTATTCTTTCCCACATGTGAGGGTTAAGAAATAGTCAAAGCATTAGTGCCTCCACTAAAGAGCTCATAAATGTGTACAAATAGTCTCCCACATTGGAGAGAGAGGAGAGAGAAATGTTGATTTTCCAAGATCTTGGGTCTAGGATAGAGTCTTAAAATCTCTGACATTGTCAAACCAAGAATCTCAATGATGCTACTTTTCACAGTGGAATATAAACAACAGTAAATCACACATGCACATACTTCAACCCACTATGGTCTTCCTACGTTGCACCGATGAAGACCAACATAGGGCACGGAGGGCTGCCACCTATCACTACAAGATGTCCATCTCCCACAATGAACACGAACTAGGAGGTCTACGCATCATCTGTTGTAGAAGTCTTTCTTCACACACAAGTCTCGGGCTCCACAAATTGCTCCTGATTGATCAGACCCTTGAGCTAAACAACTGCCTCTCTTGCAACCACCTTTTTCCATCAAGGTATTACTCACCAAGCTCCAACTTGGATGCTATCAAAATGTCCTCCAGTAGACCAGAAGTGCCCAATCATGTCCACACTTGGTCTTCTCTCACGCTGCCCTCCAATAGTCCACGAGAGGCCAAGTCCACACTGTAGCATCTGCACTTAATTAGGGCATCCCCACACGTGGAAGACCCTTACACATAGTTGCCCATAGACTCCACCATTCTACCATTTGCTTTGCAATAAAGGAGCTATTGCAAAAATTTGGGCATCAACAACTTGTCCTCTCCTAGGACACCATCAACTATGTGATCTGCTCCTAGTTGGAGTTCCTTCATGCCCAAGGCAACTCCAACAAATGGCTCCCATGGGCTGCAAACTAACTGATCCAATATTGGTCACAAACTGTGATCCATCACAAGGAAAAACTAGAGAAATAACATACCTTTCATCTGATGTTCATGGACTAAAGTCTTGTCACTGGTTAGGGCATCCTTGCATACCACAACAACCTACCATGAAAGATCAAAAACTCCACCAAATATTATGGCCTCCTCAAACATACAAGCCTCTACCACTCACTGTCTTGATAGGCGCCTACAACACCCAAATTAGGCTTGTTTATCCCTCCAAACAACCACCATAGGTGTGCGGCCTAGTCTCCACAGGTCTATGATCTCCTCAGCCTATTCTAGCATGAGAACCCATGTCAACTAGCCCATAACAACTTCCCTTGAGTGCGGTTGTCCCTCCTTGAGAGGCCAAGGCAATTTGTTGGTGTCCTAGCCTCCAAACAAGCCTTGGTCTTCCTTCAAGTATTGCAGTTGCCCTAGATATCCACCTACAGGTCTGTGACAACCTAGATTTGGGATTGTCCACCCTCAATCAAACCTTCAAACAAACCCAATCCCTTCTCCTTTCACCTGTGTTCACACCTTGCCCTACTCAGCCTTGTTGTGGCATAAGACAACCCTCCACATAGTCAAAAAGGCACCCAAACTAGCCCTAAGCCCTCACATTGTTCTGTCCCCTTCTCTTACAGCAAAACAAAGGTATCTCCCTCATCACCAAGTTGTTGTCCCTCCTTCTTAAGGCTTCCTTAATGTTGCTCTCTTTGGATGTGTAATAACCTCACATATCACCCTATATCTATATCCAAAAGAGGGCCTCCTTCCAACGTCACTCTAGGGTTGTCCAGCTGTCAAGGAGGCTTACTAAACTTAAGCCAATCTTAACTCATATGGTGCCAACCAGACTTAAAAAATTCATAAATCCTCAATGAAAACTCAAAATTAGATGATTCTAATTGCATTAGAATCGTCTCCCCAAGCGTTATCATCCTCATCCATCACTTGTCGAATATTCATCATGATTTTGGCCTAAACATCTATGGGTGAGAAACCTCAGGCTTGGGTTGTAAGCCCACAAGTCTACTTGTGATTGTTTTACCTCCAACCCTCAAGCACTAGGTCTTGGAGTACCTCCCAAGCTACACAAAAATCAACACTCCGTCTTAGAGAGGGAGGTACTTCCAAGACTAGGAAGTAACCATCATCATTCGGTGACACTAGCCCATCTGGCATCCATTACTATAGAATACCCTGTAAAATGAATCTGACAGTCTCATTAGTGCCACTACCTCCTCACATCTGAACCCAAAGATCCCAAACCTCCATAGGGGTTGCTCCCTCTGAGGCTAGATTCCCTCTAAGCCTACATAATCTCCACTAGCTCAGTCCTACAAGCATTCATCCTCCTGGATCAAATACCTCTCGTGCAAATCCCACCAATATCGGACATGCAACATCACGATCCAATGAAGACTCTAACCTACCAACCTGTATTCCATCACATGAAGCCATCTCGATCAACCTAATCTCGTCCATGCCAAAGAAACCCTTGAGTTGTCCCAACCATCCATGACAAGAAATAGGAAGTCCACGATCTACAAACTGCCACACAACATACTAAATTGCACCATGTTCACCACCGATCCACCAGAACTCCCAGCCTATCTCATCATATAGTCTATTGAGACCACATCTCCATGTCTTCAGTTGAACCCTCTCCTCCATGATCCAGACACCCACAACTCCTTTTGAGTTGCTTCATTGTGCACACTCTGATTCACTGTCCCTCAAAGTAGCTCAGATATGCTTTGATACCATGTTGAATTTCCATGATCTTGGGTCTAGGATAGAGTCTCAAAATCCCTGATGCTACCAAACCAAGAATTTCAACGATACTACTTCACACAATGGAATATAAACAACAGTAAATCACACATTCACAAAACATGGACAAATTTTTACAATTTTGTACAATAACCCAAATTCGTTATATAAAACAACATATAATACAATAGTCTAAGGCTCTCATAGCAGGGATAATGACCCTCATATATCCACTAGTACAAGATACAGAACTGGGACTTGGTGTCAGTCCATCGACAACCAATCTGTCCTCAACAATATACTCTAACCATCTGGTTTTCACATGCTCTCTCAGATCATCTCAGTCATACTTTGTACCTTCTCGATCCTTTAGCCCCGATCTGCATCTCCTACCTCTTTAAATGCTCCAATTCCATCTGGCCACTGAATCTCAGCTATCTAATCTGCTCACTAGTTTTTCCTTCATCCATCAAGGCCACAACACATTGAGACTCAATTGTCTAGAGGCTTCACTGTTAACATAACACCCAACACCTGAAATCCACCATTGTTTTTTTTGGTATTGACATTATCTCCCATATTGTATACATCATTCTTCATGATGGATTTGCACTCCACCATGGCATCATACCACAACTTCTTTATATCAATAATGGAATACATTAATGCAACATAACTATGGAACCATTTAGAAGGATGGCTTACGTAAATGGAAGTAGATGAAGCACCATCCTTCTTCGTTTCCTCTTGCAACGTCTGAGTAAACTACCTGGGTTTCTTCGCTATATGGGAAGGTAGAACAATATCTATTCCTATGCTAGAACCTATCTAAATTGCACCTGGTCTCCTTGAAACACACAGATTAACACAATGTCTAGGAAGTTTTGTCTTCTCCTTAATTAATATTGGGTGCTTTTCGAACTTGGAAGTCCATGTATCATTATCTATATTCACATCTTAGCTTACTACCATCTTCCTTTGGGAAGGAACATAGATCTTGTAAGCTTTAGAAGACTCATTGTAGCCAACTAAAATACCCTCCAAGTTAGAGGGTTCAAGCTTCATCCTCTACTCCTATGGAACATGAATATAAAGTAGACTCTCAAACACATTGAAATAAAAAACATATGGTTTCTCCCTTGTGAAGGCTTCCTTGGGAGTTTTTTCCGTCAAAACCTTGTATGGACATCTATTTAGTATGTAGATTGCAATATAGCAAGCTTCTGCCCAAACGAACATGGGAAAATATAAGTCATGAACCATAGATTTAGCAGTCTCTACTATAGAATTGTTATTCTGCTCATCAAAATCCATCCTTTTTCAAATTTTATAGCATTGTTATCTCTCTTTTGATCCATGACTTTTAGCAAAAAGGAATCAAAGTCATTAGAGGTATCCATGCCTCCATAATGCAATCCTAGTACCTTGATTATCTTAAATGATTGGTTCTCAAGAAGAGCTATGAACTCTTGGAACTAGCTGAAGGCCCCGTATTTGGTCTTCCTAAAATATATTTAAGTTTTCCTAGAAAAATCATCAGCTAAAGTAACATATTAAATATCACATTTCTATAAAGTTGATGACATGGATCGCAGACATCTGAATGGACTAAATCAAGAATCCCTCTAGGTCTATACTTTATGTTTAGGAAATATACCTTGACATGCTTATCGACTACATATTCCTTGCACACCTCTCTCCCCTAGACCTTGAAGTCAAAGAATCCATCCACAATTTTCCTTAAAATAAGTAGGGATCCATAGTCTAAGAGATTAAATCTTTTGTGCTAGACCTCACATATATTGTCACTACTAGTCAACAAATCTTTGTGCTTCATTGGATTTGCTAGCAGTTTGTAAACGCCACCCTCCTTGACTCTTTTGGCCAAAACTTGATTAGAATCAAGGTTCAAATGTTTGATGATTACATTCTGGTGGATAAAACTAGAATATTACCTCTCTACAAAGCCGATGACATGGATCACATATATCTGAATGAACTAAATCAATAATCGCTTGAAATATATGCTTGCTTCTTGGGAAGGAAACCTTGGCATGCTTGTTGACTGCACATCCCTTGCACACCTCTTTATCTCCTTGACCTTCAAATCTTGGAATCCAACCATCATTTTGTTCAAAATACGTAGGGAACCATAGTTTAGGATACTAAATCTACTGTATTAGAGCTCACATAGATTTTCATTGTTGGTCAACAAATCTCTTTGATTCTGAGATTTTCTAAGAGTTTGTAAAGGCCACCCTCCTTGACTTCTTTATCCAGCACTTGATTCAAATCAAGGTTTATATTTTCAATGATTAATTTTTAATGGTAAAAAAAAACCCTCTACTTCGAATCCGCTAGACAAGAAACGAAAAGAAAAAAATTTAGTCATACATACCTCATGTGGATCCAATATTTCTCCATTTGGAACATGTAATGGGATGGATCCAGATCCAACTATTGGGTACTTTCCATTATCGCCAAACTCCACTTCATATTTTTATCTTGTTCTTTCTAGTTAAGAGAGACGATTTGTTTGGGGATGTGTCTAGAGGCTTCACTGTTAACATAACACCCAACACATAGAATCCACCATTGTTTTCTTTGGTATTGACACTATCTCCCATATTGTATACATCCTTCTTCATGGTGGATTTTCACTCCACCATGGCATCCTACCACACCCGCTTTATTCTTGCTTCCTCATAACTAGAAATTTTTATATCAATAATGGAAGACATCAATGCAACATAACTAGAGAACCTTTTATGAAGAAAGCTTACCTAAATGGTAGATGAAGAACCATGCTTCTTCATTTCCTCCTGTAGTGTTTGTGTAAGCCAGCTGGTCTTCTTGGCTATACGGGAAGGCAAAGCAATATCTATTCATATGATGGAACCTATATGAATTTCACTTGGTCTCCTTGAAACACACAGATCAACACAACGGGTAGGAAGTGTTGTCTTTTCCTTATTTAATATTGGGTGCTCTTGGAACTTGGAAGTCCATATATCTTTATCTAGCTTCACATCTTATCTTACTACTATCTTCCTTTGAGAAGGAACATAGATCTTCTAAGCTTTAGAGGACTCAATGTAGCCAACTAAAATACCCTCCAAGTTGGAGGGTTTAAGCTTCATCCTCAACTCCTATGGAACATGAATATAAAGTAGATTCTCAAACACATTGAAATTAAAAACATAATGTTTCTCCCTTGTGAAGGCTTCCTTGGGATTTTTCTCCATCAACACCTTGTATGGACATCTATTTAGTATGTATATTGCAATATTAGCAAGATTCTACCCAAACGAACATGGGAAAATCTAAGTCATGAACCATAGATTTAGCAGTCTCTACTATAGACTTGTTCTTCCACTCAACAACACCATTCTTTTACAAATTTTACAGTATTGTCATCTATCTCTTGATCCATGCCTTTTAGAAAAAGGAATCAAAGTCATTAGAGGTATGCATGCCTCCATAATGCAATCCTAGTAACGTGATTATCCTAAATGATTGGTTCTAAACAAGAGCTATGAACTCTTGGAACCTGTTGAAGGCCCCCATCTTTGGTCTTCCTAAAATATATTTAAGTTTTCTTGGAAAAATAATCAATAAAAGTAACATAATAAATATCACATGTCTGTAAAGTTTATGACATGGATCAAAGACATATGAATGGACTAAATCAATAATCCCTCTAGATCTATACTTTATGTTTAGGAAAGAAACCTTGACATGCTTATCGATTGCACATTCCTTGCACACCTCTCTCTCCTAGACCTTGAAGTCAAGGAATCCATCCACCAATTTCCTAAAAATAAGTAGGGATCCATAATCTAAGAGACTAAATCTTTTGTGCTAGAGCTCACATAGATTGTCACTATTGGTCAACAAATCACTGTGCTTCATTGGATTTTCTAGCAATTTACAAAGGCTACCCTCCTTGTCTCTTTTGGCCAACACTTTATTAGAATCAAGGTTCAAACATTTGAAGATTACTTTTTGGTGGCTGAAACCAGAATATATGCTTGTTTCTTGGGAAGGAAACCTTGGCATGCTTGTTGAGTGCACATACCTTGCATGCCTCTCTATCGCTTTGACCTTGAAGTCATGGAATCCAACCATAATTTTGTTCAAAAGAGGTATGGAACCGTAGTTCAGGAGACTAAATCTATTGTGCTAGAGCTCACATAGATTTTCATTGGTAGTCAACAAATATCTCTGCTTCTGTGATTTGCTAGGAGTTTGTAAAGGCCACCCTTCTTGACTCCTTTAACCAGCACTTGATTCCAATCAAGGTTTAGATTTTCAATGATTACTTTTTAATGGTCAAAAACAACCCTCTACTTCAAATCTTCTAGACAAGAAAACAAAAGGAAATTTTTTAGTCAAACATACCTCATGTTGTTCCAATATTTTTCCATTTGGCACATGTAATGGGATGGATCCAAATCCAGCTATTGGGTACTTACCATTTTCGCCAAACTCCACTTCATATTGTTATCTTGTTCTTTCTAGTTAAGAGAGATTATTTGTTTGGGGATGTGTCTAGAGGCTTCACTGTTAACATAACTCCCAACACCTGGAATCCACAATTACTTTTTTTGGTATTGACACTATCTCCCATATTGTATACATCATACTTCATGATGGATTTTGACTCCACCATGGCATCCTGACACACCTTATTTATTCTTGCTTCCTCATAACTAGAAATTTTTATATCAATAATGGAAGACATCAATGCAACATAACTAGGGAACCTTTTATGAGGATAGATTACCTAAATGGAAGTATATGAAGCACAATCCTTCTTCATTTCCTCCTGTAGTGTTTGTGTAAGCCAGCTGGTCTTCTTGGCTACACGAGAAGGCAAAACAATCTCTATTCATATGATGGAACCTATCTAAATTTCCCTTGGTCTCCTTGAAACACACAGATCAACACAACAGGTAGGAGGTGTTGTATTTTCCTTAATTAATATTAGGTGCTCTTGGAACTTGGAAGTCCATATGTTGTTATCTAACTTCACATCTTAGCTTACTACTATCTTCCTTTGAGCAGGAACATAGATCTTGTAAGCTTTAGAGGACTCATTGTAGCCAACTAAAATACCCTGCAAGTTGGAGGGTTCAAGCTTCATCCTCTACTCCTATGGAACATTATTATAAAGTAGATTCTCAAACACATTGAAATTAAAAACATATGGTTTCTCCCTTGTGAAGGCTTCCTTGGGAGTTTTTTCCATCAACACCTTGTATGGACATCTACTTAGTATGTATATTGCAATATAGCAAGATTCCGCCCAAACGAACATGGGAAAATCTAAGTCATGAACCATAGATTTAGCAGTCTCTACTATCGACTTGTTCTTCCACTCAGCAACACCATTATTTTGCAAATTTTACAGTATTGTCATCTATCTCTTGATCCATGCCTTTTATCAAAAAGGAATCAAATTCATTAGAGGTATGCATGCCTCCATAATACAATCCTAGTAACATGATTATCCTAAATAATTGGTTCTAAACAAGAGCTATGAACTCTTGGAACCTACTAAAGGCCCCATCTTTGGTCTTCCTAAATTATATTTAAGTTTTCTTGGAAAAATCATCAATGAAAGTAACATAATAAATATCACATGTCTGTAAAGTTGATGACATGGATCAAAGACATATGAATGGACTAAATCAAGAATCCCTCTAGATCTATACTTTCCTTTTAGGAAAGAAACCTTGACATGCTTATCGATTGCACATTCCTTGCACACCTCTCTCTCCTAGACCTTGAAGTCAAGGAATCCATCCACCATTTTCCTAAAAATAAGTAGGGATCCATAATCTAAGAGACTAAATCTTTTGTGCTAGAGCTCACATAGATTGTCACTATTGGTCAACAAATCTGTGTGCTTCATTGAATTTTCTAGCAGTTTGCAAAGGCTTCCCCCCTTGTCTCTTTTGGCCAACACTTTATTAGAATCAAGGTTCAAACATTTGATGATTACTTTTTGGTGGCTAAAACCAGAATATTGCCTCTCTACAAAGTTGATGACATGGACCACAGATATCTGAATGAACTAAATCAATAATCCCTTGAAATGTATGCTTGATGCTTGGGAAGGAAACCTTGGCATGATTTTTGAGTGCATGTCCCTTGCCTCTCTATCTCCTTTACCTTGAATTCATGGAATCCAACCATAATTTTGTTCACAAGAGGTATGGAACCATGGTTTAAGAGACTATAACTACTGTGCTAGAGCTCACATAGATTTTCATTGCTAGTCAACAAATCTCTCTGCTTCTGGGATTTGCTAGGAGTTTGTAAAGGCCACCCTTCTTGACTCCTTTAGCCAACACTTGATTCCAACAAAGGTTTAGATTTTCAATGATTACTTTTTGATGGTAAAAAAAAACCCTCTACTTCAAATCTGCTAGACAAGAAACCAAAAGGAAATTGTTTGGTCATATATACCTCATGTTGTTCCAATATTTTTCCATTTGGCACATGTAATGGGATGGATCCAAATCCAACTATTGGGTACTTTCCATTGTCGCCAAACTCCACTTCATGTTGTTATCTTATTCTTTCTAGTTAAGTGAGATGATTTGTTTGGGGATGTGTCTGGAGGCTTCACGGTTAACATAACACCCAACACTTGGAATCCACCATTGTTTTTTTTGGTATTGACACTATCTCCCATATTGTATACATCATTCTTCATGATGGATTTTCACTCCACCATAGCATCCTACCACACCTGCTTTATTCTTGCTTCCCCATAACTAGAAATTTTTATATCAATAATGGAAGACATCAATGCAACATAACTAGGGAACCTTTTATGAGGACAGCTTACCTAAATGCAAGTGTATGAAGCACCATCCTTCTTTGTTTCCTCCTGTAGTGTTTTTGTAAGCCAGTTGGTCTTCTTGGCTATACAGGAAGACAAAACAATCTCTATTCACATGATGGAACCTATCTAAATTTCACCTGGTCTTCTTGAAACACACAAATCAACACAACGGGTGCGAAGTGTTGTCTTCTCCTTAATTAATATTGGGTGCTCTTGGAACTTGGAAGTCCATATATTGTTATCTAAATTCACATCTTAGCTTACTACTATCTTCCTTTTGAGAAGGAACATAGATCTTGTAAGATTTAGAGGACTCATTGTAGCCAACTAAAATACACTCCAAGTTGGAGGGTTCAAGCTTCATCCTCTACTCCTATGGAACATAATTATAAAGTAGATTCTCAAACACATTGAAATTAAAAACATATCGTTTCTCCCTTGTGAAGGCTTCCTTGGGAGTTTTTTCCATGAACACCTTGTATGTATATCTATTTAGTATGTATATTTTAATATAGCAAGATTCTACCCAAACGAACATGGGAAAATCTAAGTCATGAACAATAGATTTAGCAATCTCTACTATAGACTTGTTCTTCCACTCAACAACACCATCCTTTTGCAAATTTTACACTATTGTCATATCTCTCTTGATCCATGCCTTTTATCAAAAATGAATCAAGTCATTAGAGGCATACATGCCTCCATAATGCAATCCTAGTACCTTGATTATCCTAATGACTAGTTCTCAACAAGAGCTATGAACTCTTGGAACCTGTTGAAGGCCCCATCTTTGGTCTTCCTAAAATACATTTAAGTTTTCTTGGAAAAATCGTCAATGAAAGTAACATAATAAATATCACATGTCTGTAAAGTTGATGACATGGATCAAAGACATATGAATGGACTAAATCAAGAATCCCTCTAGATCTATACTTTATGTTTAAGAAAGAAACCTTGATATGCTTATTGACTGCACATTCCTTGCACACCTCTCTCTCCTAGACCTTGAAGTTAAAGAATTCATCCACCATTTTCCTCAAAATAAGTAGGGATCCATATTTTAAGAGACTAAATATTTTGTGCTCTAAGAGCTCACATAGATTGTCACTACTAGTCATCAAATCTTTGTGCTTCATTGGATTTTCTAGCTTTGCAAAGGCTACCCTCCTTGTCTCTTTTGGCCAACACTTGATTAGAATCAAGGTTAAAACGTTTGATAATTAATTTTTGGTGGCTAAAACTAGAATATTGGCTCTCTACAAAGTTGATGACATGGATCACAGATATTTGAATGAACTAAATCAATAATCCCTTGAAATATATGCTTGTTGCTTGGGAAGGAAACCTTGGCATGATTGTTGAGTGCACATCCCTTGCATACCTCTCTATCTCCTTGACCTTGAAGTCATGGAATCCAACCACAATTTTGTTCAAAAGAGGTAGGGAACCATAGTTTAGGAGGCTAAATCTACTGTGCTACAACTCACATAGATTTTCATTGTTGGTCAACAAATCTCTCTTCTTCTGGGATTTGCTAGGAGTTTGTAAATGACACCCTCCTTGACTCCTTTAGCCAGTACTTGATTCCAATCAAGGTTTAGATTCTCAATGATTACTTTTTAATGGTCAAAAACAAACCTCTACATCAAATCTGCTACACAAGTAACCAAAAGGACATTTTTTAGTCATACATACCTCATGTTGTTCCAATATTTCTCCATTTGGCACATGTAATGGGATGGATCCAAATCCAACTATTGGGTACTTTCCATTGTCACCAAACTCCACTTCATATTGTTATCTTGTTCTTTCTAGTTAAGAGAGATGATTTGTTTGGGGATGCGTCTAGAGGCTTCACTGTTAACATAACACCCAACACCTGGAATCCAATATTTTTTTTTTTGGTATTGAAACTATCTGCCATATTATATACATCATTCTTCATGATGGATTTGCACTCCACCATGGCATCATGACACACCTTCTTTATTGTTGCTTCCTCATAACTAGAAATTTTTATATCAATAATCGAAGACATCAATGCAACATAACTAGGGAACCTTTTATGAGGATGGATTACCTAAATGGAAGTATATGAAGCACCATCCTTCTTTGTTTCCTCCTGCAATGTCTGTGTAAGCCAACTGGGCTTCTTGGCTATACAAAAAGGCAAAAAAATATCCATTCATATGATGGAACCTATATGAATTGCGCATGGTCTCCTTGAAACACACAGATCAACACAATGGGTAGGAAGTGTTGTCTTTTCCTTAATTAATATTGGGTGCTCTTGGAACTTGGAAGTCCACGTATCATTATCTAGCTTCACATCTTAGCTTACTACTATCTTCCTTTGAGAAGGAACATAGATCTTGTAAGCTTTAGAGCAATCATTGTAGCCAACTAAAATACTCTCCAAGTTGAAGGGTTGAAGCTTCATCCTCTACTCCTATGGAACATGAATATAAAGTAGACTCTCAAACACATTGAAATGAAAAATATATGGTTTCTCCTGTTGGGTATACGACCAAAATCCCACATTGACTAGAAGTGGGGAGAATCATGGGTATATAAGGATGGACAAATACGACCAAAATCCCACATTGACTAGAAGTGGGGAGAATCATGGGTATATAAGGATGGACAAATATCTCCATTGGTATGAGGCCTTTTGGGGTAAGTCCAAAAGCAAATCCATGAGGGCTTAGGCCCAAAGTGGACAATATCATACCATTGTGGAGATATGTGGTGTCCAGAATTCTTACAGTGTGGGATCTAGAGACTTTTCATAGGCATTGTGAATGTGATGAGGTCTAAGAGCATTTCCCATTGACTCAATAGAGTTACAAGGATTTTGTTGAAGATCTTGGTTGTAATTCTTTTGTGATAACTATGTGTATGAATTGCTTGTTTAAATTAATGCATTTACAATTTTGTGATTCTTGTGAATGCTTTCGCTATGTGACTTAATTTGTGAGATTGTAGGTACTATATCACATATTTTCCAAAAATATATCCACCTTCAAGATATAAACCCAACAATATCTAGTTTTTCAAGCAATTATTACTAAATGCACCCGAAATTTTGTACATGGATGCAAATTATGATCTAAAATTTGTTATGGGTTTCTAATGAGCTATGCATATTTCCAAATGGGTATACTTCATTATTCAATCCTAAGATGTATATAAATTTAAATGTAAACTTGACTACCCAAACATAAGGTAAATGCAAGTCAAAATTCACAAAATATGCACTCCTAAGGCCAAAAAAACATTCTCAATGTTTATGTACCTTATTAAATTGCACTATACATATATGTCCCTGTTGGATAGTTGATGAAGCAAGGGATGCTCATATATCATTGTTCATGTATAATTTGAGACATCAACATATACTTTATTGAGAAAAGTAGATAAGATGTATTGTTATCCATCTGAAACATTTCATCTTTATATTGTTTTGTTTTAACAATCATGCATATTCCATATTTGTCATGCATTTTTCTAGGACATATCAACCTAAATTGCAATATCTGTTCAAGAAGATAGTTTTGATGTATTTTGTAACATGAAGTTTTAAATGTTCATATTGAAAGTATAACCTTGTGGGATACTTAAATAAGTCATGATTAACACTGAAAAAGTTTCACTATTGATTTGATTGATTGTGTAGCGCAAGGTGTGCATTTTAGTGACAATTGTGTATATTTTTCTAAGGTAGTAAAAGGTAGCAAAAATTTTAAAAGTACCATTTTGGAAGACCTCTATATTTCAAAATGGGTTCGAAAATCTTAAGAGCTAGTATGATGTAACAACTAGGCCCGATCATAGAAATAAACTTTCTTCCTTCACTTAAATGTAATTATGCTATCTTCATGTGTTTTCCTAGGGGATTGTTAGCTTGTTCGAAATACTCTATTTTTGTATTGGTATTGGACTTTTGAGTAATTAATGGAGTTGATAAGCCATGGGAATAGATTTGGGATATTTTTTTGACATAAGGGAAGTGAATATGTAAGTATACTTAATGAAACTTTGCTTCATCAACTATCATATAAAAAGGTATTATAACTAGAATGAATTTATAACTATAAACAACCATTGATAACACAACATTTATATACTAGGGTGAAATAATTGAACTTATCAAGTAAAATATTCAAAAATATCAAATCACAAAATTCTCTCTCTCTCTCTCTCTCTCT
>APFE031487452.1:19818-48844 GCA_000404065.3 Pinus taeda | reverse complement strand
GTTTCTTAATTCCGCAAAATTGATGATCAACGTAGAGGAGGTTATGTATTATGCATGATTCCGCAAATAGTGTATAATCAGGATAATCTCTATGAATAAGTGTCATATTATTCAAAATTTCTACGCACAATAGAGAAAACATCAACAATGCCTACAACAAAATGAAGACAACATTACCTAGCATAAATAAAATTTTCTAATATGAAATGAAAAATATATATTTTAAAAGATTCACATATATACTCATCGTCAATTATTTGAATGGAATATGGTGACCTCTACCAATAACATCCATATGAATTTAAAATGCACAAAATAGAATGTTCTAATAGTGGAAATCTCTACAAAAAAATCTATCCTCTTTATCTTCTTTTGTCCCTAATGATGGGTGGAGTGTTCACTCAAAACATTGATAGCTCAAAACTTGAACACAATTTTTTTTTTTTAACTCTAAAACTTCCATAGAATATGGACTGTTTAACGACTCATACTTAGAAATATTGAGAAAAAAAAATTATAATGAATATAGACCTATATTCTTACCTTCATAGTAAAAACAAATGGATTCATGCTACACACCAAAATCTTTCCATTTTAAAGAATTTATTTGTATCAATCTTGACAAAACAACCATCTCGCAACAAGGGAGTCACATCTAAACATTATCCCTTATGGAACCCTACTACGTGGCTATAATGGAATGTTTTTTATGATATTCATCAAAACTATATTTTTTTTTAAGTTAATGAAGGGTGGTGTGGCATACGCTTTCTACCTTCATATGCATACATCATATGACCAAGAAAAACATCATGCATACTTTGTGTCCATGTGTCATTGGTACAACAATGTAAATAAATGGATCATTATCACAAGGATCCAAGCATCTCAACGCTATGTTTATTATATGGGACTCATCAATAACGTCATGGATAATAATTTCTTCTAATCCATTTTATCATTTAAGAGAGGAAATTGTATTGAAGTTTGGAACATTGTCCCTAGCACATTGCATAATTGAACACATTGGAGTTGATGAGGTATTTCCCTATCATTAGGTTAGATATGAACACCATTATGGGTAGATGCATCGTGGTCACTCCAACAATATTTTTTAGTATTTCTTTATAATTGTCATGAATTTCAAATTGCATAGATAATATTTGCTTCATTTATAGTCACTTTTCTAATCTAGTATCTTTTTCAATAAGTATTTAGAAATCTCTTTCCACAACTTTTGGAAAAAATGACTTCGATTTTTTATATGGAAATTGATTAGGGTTTATAGTTTCCATGATTTAATTTGCTAAAACAAAAATCAAGATGCCCAAATGGCCTATATAAATTAAAGATGAGATTTCTAAATTTGAAAACAATACTGAAAAAAATAGTACATGGAAAGATATAATGGGCAAAACAGTCTATCTCTATAGGCATAATCTAAATACTAAAGGGGAGTAACAACATAAATATTTGACGATGGATGAGGGCATTGAGGGAGTAGAGGGCTTGATAGTTGGAGAACCATAGCCACCTTTCCCTTTGGTTCATTTTGTTGCTACGTTCCTCCTCGTTTGTGTTGTCAAGGATCACTCATTTCTTGTCCATTGGTGTTTTTCTCTTTTGAGATATTGCATAGCACATTTTGGAGGTTCATGGTGGGTCTATTATCGCTTGTTCATGGATATTTTTTTCACTACCATCATTTCCTTCTCTGATGGTGCTCTTGTCAGCCATTGTTGCGTTCTTGTATGATGGGTTCTCATCGTGGTTTTTATGCTCTGCTTGCCTGGGTTTTATACCATTGACTCGTTTTCATCTGTAGGTTTCTTTATTGTGGCCCCGCTCCTCTGGTCGGGATATATTGATATTTTTTCGTGGTATTTCCCGTGGCTTCATTGGTGGCAATTTCTTGATGATGCATCACTTTGTTTGCAACCTATGCTCCTTCACGCCTATGAGTTATGGGCTAGCTATGGGGACACTTTGTTGTCTGTCACTGGGTTTTGGCCCAAGTAATTTTTTATAACTCTAGGGTTATATATGTAGGATTTTTGGGCCCTATTTGTTACTCTTTAGATTGTTATTTGTCTGTTTTGTCTACTTGGGGATTTGACCTCGTAGTTTTCCCATTTGAAGTTGGTTTGTTCTCTGGATTTTTGCTTTGCAGACCCCTGGGTCAATATTGTAATGTTGTAGTTTCGTTTCTAAGGAAACTGGTTTATTTTGTGCCCAGTGCTTGGATCTAGGTAGATGTTGCTCGAATACACACTTTGTTTGTGTATATACAAAATTATTTTTTTCTTATTTTTATAAATAAAATTGCAACTTTTTCCCCGGGGAAAAAATAATATAAATACTAAACAATAGTTAACCTTTAGTACAAGCCTTCGACTTATTTTCCCCTCATAACCAAGGTTTTATTTTTGCATCGAGAACAAAATTGATGCTCTTAACACCTACGGGTAAAATTAAATATTGTGCACATATATTATTTGATAAATAACTCTTGTACCTTGGTTAGAAACAAAAAATACACAACAGCAATTAAAAAGGAAAAATAACAAGTAACATGAAGCAATAGGAATTTTCAACACTCACATTAATTAAACTTCATGAAATATGATAAAGACCTTGAAAAACAAGTCTATTATATAATGAAAATCATAGCCTTCTATTACATGAAAAAAAAAACAATTATGGGTAAACTAACAATAAATAAATTGATTAAGTAAATTCAAGGACCGCTCTAGAAATTTTATGCATATTTTTCCATGAAGAAACTCTTTATTACATGCACCTTCCATCCCAGTGGGACACAACCAATATTTGGAACATTTCATAAAAATCCTCTAGACTTTTAGAAATAATGAATCCTGGAATTATTTTTTAATCTCGTAAACAACTCTTTACTACATGCACCTTCCATCCCAATGGGACACAACCAATATTTGGAACATTTCATAAAAATCCTCTATACTTTTAGAAATAATCAATCGTGGAATTATTTTTTAATCTTGTAAGGAACTCATTAATACATGCACCTTCCATCCTAGTGGGACACAACCAATATTTGGAACATTTCATAAAAATCCTCTAGACTTTTAGAAATAATCAATCCTTGAATTATTTTTTAATCTCGTAATGTTTTTTCATAATATCATCGATTTATTTCTTATAAGAAATTTCTTATATCAGGTGTCTTCAACAACTAATGGAACCCAAACAAAAATTCAATCAATTGTAAAACAAAGTACATCTTATAGAATACATAGCATGGGGAAAAATCAACATACCAATTGATCGCCATCATTTTGTTTAGAAGCTTTCCATGTCATTTGATTTGGTTTGATTAGGGATCACATTCAACATGATTTTATTAGAGTTTCCTTTATGTAGGAAATCCAACTCAAATTGTTAAAATGGTTCTCTTATAATGTTCATAGTGTTTGTTCAAATTGGACATTGGCCCTATTTGTTTCGTAGGGTTATCTTGTTAGTTTCACTTAGGAAGAGCATATATCTTGGTCTATTCAGAGGGTTTTGTTAGAAAGTTTGTTCAAGTAGGGAAATTGACCTAGTGGGATCATAGGATTTGCGTAAATCCATAAGGAAATAAAATGAGGGATTTTATAAATGCTAACTTGCTTTAATGAAAATTTCAAAATGGTGATTTAACCTCACATCATTTCACAAGAAAATTAAGTTAACTCCACATTATTTCTCATGTATTTGAGAAAAAAGATAGGGTGAGTAAGAGTTTGAATTTTATCTTATTAGCCATGTTACTCACTTAATAATTACCTCTTAATGCATTTATTATTTAGAATACATTTTTTGGGTGGTGATTTCTTATGTGATCATGGAATTAGAAGCAAATAACCAAGTCTTGAAACCAATCAAGAAATAGAGAAATCCATGCATGTTGGGGAATAACATCCTAAGAAGCATGATCTTCACTTGATTGTGTTTGCAGAGACATCTAATTCTAATTCTAGAGAGAGGGGTCTATGTTGGAAATATGGATAGGACATAGACCTCCCATTTATGGATCATATTAGTATCAGAAACATAGTTTGAAAACACTTGTTGAACAATATATATAGTAAACACCCATATTGGATACCAATAAATTGGAGAAGTAATGTTGTAAGGTCTGAAGAGGTTAAAAAACCAAAAATGATGGTGATTTATCATGAAAACCATGAAAATAAAGATTTGGAAGCTAGGTTTACTTGGTTGGAGTAGAGCATTGTTGCATTGACTAAGACGGTAACATAGTTTCCAGGAATGAAGGGTAAGAAAGGACACTCAACAAAGATTGAGCATGAAGAAGTAAAGGATGACCTAGAAGATTCCAAAGGCGAGAAGCTTGGAGATTTAGGTAATAACATTTTTCTTTCATCATCTTCCAATATTTCATTTAAGGTTAAGCAAAAGAAAAAGTTGAAATATCAACTTATGATGGTCAACTTAATCCTAAAATAATTGAATAGCTAGTTGAAATAAGATTAGAGGAAATTTCAGCCTAAAAGTGCCCACCAAATTTTCATGTAATTTAATGTCATAATATATAAACCAATCAAAATCCTTTAAATTTAAAAAGAGATACATGTAAATATTCTGGTGGGAAAATAAGAAAAAATACTTTTTTTAATTGTATTTTTGGCTTATCTCCATATAGGTTTACTCAAATTTCAAGTGTAGACACTCGTTGGATGTGGAATTAAATTCCATATCCAATACGTGCCCATTATACATACTTATGAGAAGGCCCACATTGATAAAAATTGAAGATACATTAAAAAAGTGTGTTGAAACACACATTTTTAATGCATCTTCAATGTTTATCAATGTGGGTTTTCTCAAAACTATGCATAACGGGTATTCGTTGGGTGTGAAATTTAATTTTGCATCCAACAAATGTCTACACTTGAAGTTTGAGTAAACCTATGAATAGATAAGCTAAAAATAAAATTTAAAAAAAAATTAGTTTTCTTCTTTTCCCTCCAAAATTTGTATCTCTTATTTTATTATTTTATCTATTATTTTATTATTTTTCCTTAGGAGGCCACTTTTAGGCTGAAATTTCCTCTAATGTTAGATATATGTTTTGCACTTTCTTAAATAAAAAAAAAATCACAATAGATTTATTTTCCCATTTGAAAATGTTTGGACATGTTTTATTGTGGTGAGAGAGTTATGTACATGTGTAGAGGCCATGAAAAAAACACATGGTTACAAAATAGGACGATTTCAATGAGTTATTGAAATCATAGTTCTATCCCATTGATTTAGACAAATAATAAGTGGGTATCCTTCATATCTAATAGAGTGGACCTGGGAAGACAAGTGGAGGCCTTGTGCTTCCATCTCCTTCATAGATAAACTTTTGGGAACTAAAATCCTCTTAGTGGGAAGGTGTGATAAAAAATAGATATGCAAGAAAAATTAGGTTGTTCAATGGCGCAACTCGATGCAAAACACTTAACAAAACAATAAGTTTGGCTATGGAAGTGAAGCTCACGTCTACAGAGTTGATGACGATATCAAATGATGTGGTTGACAATGTGACAGAATCCATGCTAGTTCCACTCAGCTCCAAAGTGTCATATTGTCATTTTAAGCACTAAAATTTAAAAGAAAAAGAGACACAAAAAATGAACTTTGATTGGAATGTTAGCGGGAAAAGAAAAAGGGAGAGGATGAATATTGAAATTAGAGAGCTAATGACATGGGGATGCTTAGCCTTTCATCTAATCCTTACAAATCCAACATTACCTATAAACCCAACCACAATGACTAATAAGGGGGTTTTTAGTAGAATAGAGAGGGAATCCTAAGTAAATCTTACGATCATAATTTGCAATGTTCCAAAGATCCAGAAAATGATTGTATGCATGTAATTACGAAGAAATAAATATTGAGCATAACCATTTGATGGTGGAGTTTCTCCTTCAGGGTTTCTCTAGGGTAATCTTGGTTTTATTTTGTATAATTTCTTGTGTGATTGTATTGTTTTGATTAATTACTATTATTATGGTGTAACCATGTATGTGTTTCCTTTTAACGAATCCATACACACTACCAATTACATGGATTCTACCTTAAATGGATCAATTACTACTATTATGATTCAATTACCTCTTTGATTCCCCATGACACAATAATCAATTTGTTATGTTTGTTAGTTGGTATCCACATCATGATTTAAGTTTGTTTGAATCATTGGTTAAGACCATATGTTTATGCTCATTTAAACCAAAATATTAATGTATGCTCTATATTAGGAATAGTGACTTAATACCACTTATAACCATTCCTTGAATCGACCCTGCCACATACTTCCAAAAAACAACAAAACCATAAATCCCTAGGTCCATGTGCATTAATAGATACCTACAACCATACACATAAGAGATTATAATTGAATATATTCAATGGTTAATTCTTGTAGTGATTGTAAAGGAAGGTAGACGTGATTTTCATCTTGTTTGTTACTTGTTACTTGGATATATAATGAATGGTGACATATTAATCGTTAAGTGTTTGGGTGTGAACATTTATGAGAAATGTATTATTTTTAAATACTATAATAAAATTAGAGTACACTTGGATCTATCCAAAAGATATCTCAAGATTACATTGTTATAATCAATATAATGTCTATGTAATGTTTAATCTACAATCATCCACCTTTGCAAGCATATAAATGTATATTGACATGATCACATTAAAGTAATGGTAAATATAAGAGCTACTCCTATCATACCAGCATCTTCAATGTATATTGAATAGAAAGTGTGTTCTCAATTAAATGTTTGGTTAAAGAATTTAAACATCCAAATTATTATATTTAGCTAATATAATAGGATTGGAGCTAAAATAATAACTTGGAGTGAATTGGTACCATAATTCGATTGGCCGTGAAACTACAAGTAAATATATCAAGACTTTAATTGAAAAGGAAAGAAAAGCCATTCATGTTTATTAGTAAATAACATATTGGGAAGCATGATCATCTTGGTTGTGATTGCAAGGACATACAATTTTAATTTTGTAGAGATCTATGTTGGTGAGATGGTGTTGACAGTGTTGGACCCACCAACATGTTCGGGGATCTCCCCGATAAGAAGTCCCAATTAGACCTCAAGTAATTTGGTCTAGGATTCCCAGAAGTGGGTCGTACGATAATGCCTTGACTGCGGTTTCGCACAGAAGAAAGTAAGATGTCCCTGTTGGTAGCAAGGGTGTGACAATGGCAGTAAGACAAGAAAGGTGCATGAGAGGTTCTAACACACTAAGGGTGAGGTGAGTGCACCCCTTGGAAACCTGTAATAGTATGCGGCTTGGAAGGGAACACATGAGCGAAGATGCATCACAACATGGAAGGCAAGTTAGTGAGCAATCCAAAGTGATGGTTAAACCAACAACACATTTTAGAAAGACTCACACATACTTATAAAGAATAGTCCATACATGCATGCGTAAGAAAGCAAATACATGTGTTATTTAGAGTAAACAAGATAGCTGGAATACAATACAACATATGCATGAAATGTGTTAGCTCTATTATATTAAGAAGTGTAAGTTCCAATCATACAATACATCCATGTCCAACCACTAGTTCCGATAGTAGAATGTTACATCCACAATTGTTTGCTCCTCCAAAGAGATATACTAGCTCCACACAATTGAGAAGTCAAGGCGTGTTACAATATTGTCCAAGCTTTCTATAAGATACTCCTATCGAAGCTTGGCTAGCCAAAAGCCTTTACAATGAGTTATGAGGGACTATTTATAGCAAAGGGTGGGGTGACCCTTGACATTCCCCTTTATGACAGTTCATCTACTCTCATGACTCTTCATCCACTCTATGACTGTTACATCCAACTATCGACACTTGAACTTACACTTGAAAAGATGTTACATTACAAGGCACATATACCCATGTGAGACAAAATGGCTTGAGCAAGCCATGCAAGACATCACTATGACTCAGACAACCGTGGGAAGTCCAACTCTTCGACATCCACACTATGAACGATACTAGCGAACTGATGCCAAGATCGGTAGTCCGCGATGGTGTCTGTATACTCCAAGGTGACATATTTTTGGTACCTGACTCTTGCCTCCATAGCATCCGGGTACACTATGTTATTTCTAGTCCTGTTTGCCTACCACCAATGATCAAATATGATTTTACCAAGTCTGTCAGGAGTCTCAAAGTCAAATTTTACCATGTCACTAGGTTTACAGAGTAAAATTTGGTCACTCGTTAGTTGGTCTAGGAATGATTTTAGTCTTTTGTGAATGTCACATATGTTGGTAACATACCTCATTCAGATGAAGGTGTCTTAGTAAAAAGAAGGTTTCCATTTTATCAGTCATCATCATCATTCCATTCAGTTTCAATTTTTCATTATGTCATTAGGGTTTCAAGGTCCATCATCATCATGTGTAAATGACAAGCAACTCTTTGACATTAACTTAATGAGTTGTCAAAAGTTCAACATGATTTCAGTTTCAAAGGCTCCAAGAGAAGAAGTTTCAGTGTTCAAAAAGTGAAAATGCAGCTCAGGTTTCAGCTCTCCAAGATGATTCAGTCTTAAAGGTGAAAAATCAGTTTTGTAAAAGGTTTGTGGGCCCCATTTCTTTTCAAAAGGAAAATTAACATGCCTATATAAACTCAAAAAGCCCTAAACTCACTTTATTTTCCTTTTATTCCCCTTTGTGCATCGGGATCTCTCATCCATTGACAAGAAAAATCGGGTTTTTAGGAAAAATTAGTAAAAAATTCAAGGTGATGCGCTTCCAAAGACTTCGTTGTGCTTCTGAGGCAGGCGTTGCGCTTCTAGACACTGAGCTGTGCTTCTAGAGACTGTGTTGTGCTTCTGCTAGAGCAGTTCAAAACCATCCAGAAACTCACCCAAATTGAAATTTCAAGCTTGCAAATTTTTTCCTTGCTAACCTAGACTCCTCTACAAGTAAGTACATCACCTTACTTACCTTTTTATTTAGCAAGATGGATTCAAGATTAAGATTTTTCATTTAGGATTTTTAGTGAATTTTTCATGAAATGAGCTAGGGTTTATGATGGTTGGTCTAGTTTTCATATGTTAAACATGTAAAATTATCATTCTATACCTCTACACATGTTTAATATACTTTATGAACCACTGAAACAACTACAAATCACCAAATTATTTCACCAAAAATGAAACCCTAGCTCATTCCTAAGGAATTTAGACAGTTTTCCTAGAAACTCTGTTTTTCATTTTTTGTTTAATATACTTTATGAACCACTGAAACAACTACAAATCACCAAATTATTTCACCAAAAATGAAACCCTAGCTCATTCCTAAGGAATTTGGACAGATTTCTTAGAAACTCTGTTTTTCATTTTTTACAAACACTCCTTTCCTTCATTTCACCTCATTTCATTTTCAAAAGTTGCTCACAGTCCATATCCACCTCCTAGAATTTCCCTTGCCATTTTTCCACTCCACCTATCCATCATTTCATTTTTCACTCATCCCTCACTGTTTTTTCTCATTTTCCTGCTGTTAGGGTTACTGTCATCATAGAAGGAGATTCTTCACCAAAAAGGAAGAAACACCATAAGGGAGGCAAAATTCTCAGACATGAACCAGCCAACTGCAATGAGATCAATACATCACCCTTTATCAAATAGTTCTTTGAACAGTTGACAGATTGGGTTGCTACTCATTTGAAAGGAGAAAGTTCCATTATTGTTGGTGTTGAGTTCACATTTTCAGTGGCTTCTATTTCACTTGATACATGGATATTAGATCATGGTGAATATTGGTTTAAGGGGATGAACTTAGATCTTGTACATTACAGGTCCTTCTTGAAAACACCATATAGGGAGACTCATACACATATCATACCTTTTAGATACATGTTGGAGAAGTATGCTCCATTGATGAAAGTTGTCATGAAATTCTTCACATGTGAAGGAAGGTTCTCTAAACTATATGCCTATCACATTCGGCTTCTAATGCATTTTACAGCTCATAAACCTCTAAACATGTGCAACTATCTATGTAGGAGCCTTCCCAAGATGTCAGAGAAGGTACAGGTGAAAAAAAAAGAATAGTATCCTAGACTTTCATCATAGTTTCATCAACACTGTAGTGCTCCATCAACTTGCAGAGAAGAACATGACATGGGATTCTTTCTTGTAGGCAGCTTTGAAATTACATGAATCCAATTTTTCAGTTCAGCATTCAAGCATGCCAACACAGCAAATGGAGGTTGGGTCCTCAAGAAAATCAGTGGAGATTCCTAAAGAACCTAGACCTAAGGTGAATAGGATGTACAAAAGAGGGAAAAGGCTTGTGTTTACTTCTCATGGTGAGAAAGGGGCCAAGCCTTCTACATCAGCAAAACAAGGGTCACCATTGCACGATAAAGATTTGGTTGAGCATGAGTTTGGGTTAGTAGACTTAGAAGCAGAAAATGAGCCCTCAAGCATGCAACAGATTATCAAAGACAAAGACTCTCAGATCAAAGAACTCATGGACAACATGGCAAGGGCAAGGTTTCTCATCTCTTTCTTAGAACAAGAAAATAGTCAGTTAAAGGCAAAGCAACTAATCATGGAAAAGGAGCAAGCTAAACTATTGCAGCAATCAGGCAAGGGAAAAGAAATGTTAGAGAACAATGAGCCTGAAGGAACTCAAGGACAAGGTAAGAAAAAGAGGCCAAGAACCAAAGGGATTAAGAAGGCATTGAAAGAGGAGAAAAAACACATCCTACTTGATGAGGAAATAGAGTTAGAAGATAGAATTGCCTTAGAGGTCAATGAAGACAGGGATTATTGGTTAGACAAGGTAAATTACCACTTGGAGAAGCTTATATACAAGGCCAATAGAGACAACCAGCTACTAAGGCATATGGCACATCACTACCAGGCCAAGAATATGATTTGTAATGTCAAGGTCAAATGGCTGGAAAACAAGCTCAAAGAAGCCCTAAAGGACCAGCATGAGAAGGGTAGATTGGAGATTCTTGCTGAAGCATCCATGAGGGATTAACATACTTTATTTTACAGCTCATGACCAATTTTGAAGAAATTCTGAACATTTTTTGTTTTTCTGGATATTTTGGTGCCTTATGCAGAAATTTGGCCAGTCACAGAAGCGCAACACCTTGGCGCTGCGCTTTTTCCTTAGGCACTCAAATCAAAAATGGATTGCATTTTTGCAAAACCCTTGGAATCCTCTCAAAACACATTGCTTCATATTTTCCATAGAGGGCCCAAATTTTGAGGAAAAGGGGGAAAAGTGGTCAAAAATCAACTTTTTGGACCTCTTTTTGACAAGTGTTGCGCTTCTGGAGCGACCTTGGGAGATTGAACATTTGAAGGACTTTCCATTGGTAATTTTAAAAACTTTAAGGTGTTATAGAAACTAGAATCGAAACTCTAGTTGACCATTCTTTCATATCTTCATTTGGACCTTAGGAAGGCACCTTAACGTGCACTCAAAGTCAGGATTGTGCTTCTGCAATTTCCTGTGTTTTTTATTTAAAATTTCACTATTTAAATTTCCTAGCTTTCACTTTGACTTGGTAAAAGTCAAAACTCTTGATGTAATTGAACTTGTTCAAGGTTATATGATGTAATAATGAATAAATGCACATGATACGTTGTTTTTTATGTTTAATAGGCCTCATTAAGGAAGCAATATCCAAAACAAAGTCTCCAAGAAGTGTTTATGTTTAACCTTCTCATTCTCACCTGTTGGTTGAGAGAATCTTGGAATCAGTTCCACCACCTAGGAATTCGAGTCCTGAAGGTGGGGAAGTGGTATAATGGAGTTATATGTATCATTTTTCTTTCAGAGAGAGTGGTTGGAATTTTGTGCAGGAGACTTGTATGTTATGATCTTTTCAGCTAATACAAGAGCAGTTGCTGCTATTTTTCAAGAACTCTAGTATTGTGAGTCTATGGTATTTGTTTACTCTTTCTATTAGTTTCTAATGCATAAATCATCTTTCTTCACATGCTTTTCCTTCTTTCTATGAATTACCTTGCAGTTATATAGACAAGATTCTTGATTTCAAGCTCTGTTTATGTGGAGTTCATAGTTGTGTTTATTTCTTCTAGAGCTAATGAATTCATACTTACATATGTTCATTAGTCTCTTCAAAAATTTCTAATATATACTACATTGACAACATTTCAAGTATACCATAGCTTACTGATACCTAGCTCCTTTCTATACTTGTCTCAACATTCTTCAAGCCTAGACCTGATCACTTGCTCTAAACCCTAGTCTAGCAAACCTTAAAATCTCAAATTCACAAATACACAAACAAACTTCAATATCTAGCCTAAAAACTTTTTTCTTTATAGCTATTCATTGATAAAAACTTTGACAGATCCCTCTCTGGCTCAGTATGGCTAGCTACTGAGCTGAAAGTGGTTCGAGGTTACCTCTTTCGATGTCCTCCTCGGCCTAGGAAATTATAGAGGATAACATTTCTGACATCGTTTCTGGGGAAACGACTGATAAATCATTCTTGGGAGATATCTTAGAGCTTTCAAGAGAACTGGTTCTGTAGTTGACAGTTTCTAGTATCCAAACATAGGCTGATTTTACAAAATTCATCAATCTTAAGGTGAGACAAAATTTTGGCTTCTAAAAGATATACCAGGTCAAATCCTGACCCAAATCCACCTTTTATTATTGAGATCCAGAAAAACTGCTCAGAAAACTTAAATTACCTATCACTAAAAGTGTATTTCAAAAAATTAAGAGAACAACTTCTCTACCTAGAAATCTATTTTCTTTTGAGCAGCTTCCTTTTGATACTCAGTTAGAGTTGTCTCTTTCAAGGTCTAAATCTGATTATTTCATTTCTAAAGTAATATTTGAACCTCTTCAATTTGAATCTCATTCTCGTTCTTCAGAATCTCTATCTGCTAGAGTTGATCACGAGTTGTGGTTGAATTTTGACAAACTTCAAAATCTTGCTGACCAACTCCAAATCACTACTGAAAAAGCCTACATTCAGTATCAGCTTGAATACTTAACTGTTGTATCATCCTCCACTACACCTCCAAATACATCCACTACACCTCCAAGTACCTCTTCTACATTTCCAAGTACCTCAGCCACCTCATCCTTTCTTCCATCACCTCTATCAATATCATTATCTTTACCTACACATCCCATTGTAGTACCTCCACCACCTGCAGTAGTCATGGCACGATTTGTGCCTCTCATACTACCTGCTCAACTTGTTTCTTTACCTCAGAACTATGGTCAAAGACTTCCTCTATTTGATGGGAGTTCAGAAATCACAACTCAACATCATGTTGATAAATTGATAGATTTTATTGATGTGGAAGAAATTGATGAAGATGATGCTAAGATGAGAATCATAGCTCAGAGCTTTTTAGGAGCTTTGAAGAAGTGGTTTCACAGCCTAGCTGCTAATTTTTTCAATAACTCACAGAGGTTTATTGAGTTGTTCCTAGCTCATTGGCAAGAGAAGAAGAATCCATTGCAAATATTGGCTGAGTGTAACTCAATGAAAAGAAATGCAAACAAGACAGTCCAAGAATTTACAACAATATTCAATTTGGTATACAATTTTATTCCTGATGATATGAAGCCTCCACCTAGTCTAGCACTTCTCCATTATCCTGATGCTTTTGACCCAGACATGGCATATCAGCTCAAAGAGAGAGACCCTGTAACTCTTGAAGAAATACAGGGAAATGCAGTAAGTGTCAAAGCCAATCTGCTTATTAAGAAATCTAAATCAAATCCTAAGAGGACTGAGAAGAAAGTTGTTTTTAAAGAAGAACCTTCATCATCTTCAGATGTAAAGCTTGACACTTTGATCAAAACCATGGAGAGAATCATGGATAGAATATCCATAACTGATCAACAAGCGGAGCCTTTAGTGAGGAATCCAAAATTTTGTGGCCAGCAACAACAACAGTTCAAAAATCGACAGAAAGAGTAGCGAAATCAAGATCCTCAAGGTCAAGTAAGGGCTCCATTTCAACAAAATTATATTGAAGGCCAGGAAGAAGATGAAGAAGAGATTGTAGAAGCAAATCACTTCTTTGAAGAAGATGAGTTGCCTACCTTTTTGACAGAAGAAGATCAGTTTTCTAGAGATTCTTTTATACCAAGTGATCAACAACTTGTACTTGCAACTGATGATCTATGGGTTGTTCAAATTGAAGAATACCAAAGAGGATATCAGAATGCTCTTAGTCATTTGCAAAAGTAGTACAACTTGAGGAATAGAAATATACCTATTACATTGAACCAGAAGAGGCAAAATCTGCAAAAAGACACACCAAGCAAAGAAGCAGTTCCTCCAAATCAGAATAAAGAAAAATAAGTTGTCATATTGATCCAGGATCAAACTAATGAGGCATCTACCAGCAATGTGAGAAAGGACAAGGATTTTCAAAGTGAAATTCACAAGAAGGAATTTCAGGCTAAAGGGAATATTGAAAAGAAGGATATCGTTGCAAAGGAGGTAGAAAAGCAATCTAATCTTTTTAGTTTGGAAAATGAAATTTCTAACTTGAAAGTTTCAATTCCCCTCACTAAATTAGTGAAGAATGATAAATATAAATTTCAGATTGCAAAAATGCTTAAGGTTAACCAGATGTCAGATACTATGAATGTGGCTGATGATGAGCCAGCAATCCTTTTTGGTCCAGCCTTAGAAGGAAGTCCTGAAGATAGTGAAATTCCACCTTTTTATCTTAGTCTCAAACTTCATGAATTTATCCTCCATAACGACATGCTATATTCCGGTGCCTCACATAATATTATGCCCAAATTCATCATCGACAAACTAGGACTGAGTATCACTCGACCTTATCATGACCTTTATTCTTTTGATTCAGGTAGAGTGAAATGTCTTAGCCTCATTAAAGACTTGGTAGTGTCCTTGGACCAAATTCCAGCCAAGAATGTGTTGATGGATGTAGTAGTTGCTGATATTCCTCCTAGGTTTGTTATGTTGCTTTCAAGGTCTTGGGGAGAAAATCTAAAGGGCATTCTATAGCTTGACTTTTCATATGCCACTATCCTAGTATTTGGGCAGCTCAGGAAACTCTATCGGGAAAAGAAGATGAAATTCATGATCAGCTGTAAGGAAAATCCAATCAATCATCCTATACATGTTGTCCATACTGATCTTGATTCTTTCATTTTATATAGTGATATGAATTTAGTTGATGTTGAAATTCAGCTTGTAGAAATTTCAGAAGTTCCAAGGGTTATAAGCAGCATGCAGAAAGTTATCACAACTAAAGGGAAAGAGTTGGAAGAAGAGTGTTTGCAACCAGCAAATCCTCTTGAAGACATTTCTAAGATAGTGCAGAAAACAAAGGGTCTTGAGACAATTAACCATCTTCCTAAAGATAAAATAGTCCAGCCTTCAGAAATCCTTTTTCCAGATTAATAAAATGGTCTTTGGACCATGGAGTTTGATGGTGCATTGGGAAGGGAAGGAGCTGGGATTGGTGTTTGGATTCATGGTCAATTACATCAATCATGTAAAATTCCTTGCAATGTAAGAACGAGTTCTTACAAGTTAGCTTTTGAATTCTCAAACAATGAAGCGAGTATGAGGCATTGATTGTTGGCCTCAAAATTCTGAAGAAGTTGAGAGCAAAGGAATTTTTTGTTTATGGCGACTCTGAGTTGGTAATCAAACAAGTGAAAGGGGAATACCAGGCCAAGCATCTAAGAATGAGATCTTATCGCAATGTTGTACTTGACATCCTCAGAACTTTTACAGAATATACTTTCTCTTATTCCTAGAACTCAGAATGTTATAGCTAGCTCTCTTGCTACTTCAGCTAGTATGGTGAAGATTCATGTTCACCCTAATCAGAAGTAGTTTCTCCATGTCAAACATCGCCCATATGTCCCAGATAATATGAGATTTTGGAAAGTGCTTTGGGATGATAAACAGATCCACAATTTTCTGCAATTGGAAGGAGAATTTCATAATTCTCGCATTGAGGACACATCCAATATGAATGATCCAGACATTCAATCAGCTGAGATTGAAATATTGCAACTGAATGACAAAAACATTCCAAGAGGCTTGGTAACTTTGGAAGAGTTGTTTGATCATGACGATGTTGCCGAAAATCCCACCATGGTTCCCACAGAAAAAGGTGTTGAAGATGTAAACATTAGTGTAGCTGACAAGCCTAAGAAGGTCAAACTATCAAATTCCTTATCTCCTAAAATGAAAACTAAGTACATAGCCTTAATGGAATAATTTTTTGATGTATTTGCTTGGGACTATTCAGCTCTGAAAGTTTATGACAAGAGTACCATTCAACACAGCATTCCGATCAAGCTTGATCAAAAGCCATTTAGCCAAAAACTAAGAAGGATTAATCCTAAGCTACTGCCATCAATTGAAAAAGAGGTGAATAGGATTTATATGTCTGGTATTATAGTTCCTATTCATTTTTCAGAATGGATGTCTAATCTAGTGCTAGTAAGAAAGAAGACCGGGAGATTCGTCTTTGTATTGATTTCGGAAATTTAAACATAGTGTCCCTGAAAGATAATTATCCCTTGCCAAAGATGGATCATATACTTCAGAGGGTAGTTGGGTCTTCTAGGATGTCATTGCTAGATGGATATTCCGGGTACAATCAGATTTTGGTGCATAAAGATGACCAGCTAAAAATAGCCTTCACAATACCATGGGGTACATTCATGTACACCACTATGCCATTTGGATTAAAGAATGTAGGAACGACTTTTCAGTGGGCCATGGACATAGATTTTGACAATGAAAAAGTTTTATTTATGGTTATATATTTAGACGATCTCACAATGTTTTCCAAATCTGATGAAGATCATTTACATCATTTAAGGATTGTTTTTCAGAAATGCATAAAATTTGGTATCTCACTCAACCCAAAGAAAAGTCTATTCACCATGGAAGAAGGTAAGATGTTGGGACACATCATCTCTAAGGATGGCATTCGCATTGATCCTACAAGAGTGTAAGACATTCAGCAATTAGAGTTCCCAAGGAACAAGAAAGAGATTCAGTCTTTTAATGAGAAAATCAATTTTTTGAGAAGATTCATCCCCAATCTAGCTGAACATTTGAAAGAGATGACAAACATGCTGAAGAAGGACAGTGAGGTAAAGTGGTCTTTAGAGGCTAAGAAATCATTTCATGCAATAAAGTTTGCATTATCTACTGCTTCTATTTTTATTAGTCCATATTATACTTCAGATTTTATTATCTTTTCATTTGCCTCTAAGCATACATTAGCACCAATCCTAATGCAAAAGAAAGATCAGAAAAATGAGCAGCCCATAGCATTATTTAGTCGCACCATAAGACAAGTATTTTCGAGTTTATATTATGCATTCTCACACCATTGCTTATGTTCCTATAACAGCAGTGAAAGAAATTCTTGTGAAAATAGATCTTGAAGGCAGAAATGGGAAAATGGATTGCAGCCATGTTGGAGTATGATTTGGAGATAAAGCCTACAAAGCTCATCAAGGGACAAGATTTGGCTAAGCTTATGGCTGAATCTAATCTACATGAACTAGACATTAATTTGATTGCAGCACTTTCCGAAGAAGAAGAAGAAGAAGACCCATACTTACAGGTGTCTGACATGTTCCTTTCCTCTCCATGGTTTTTTGATATTTTCTATGTCTTGCATCATTTAAATCCTCCACCGGAAGTTCCTAAAGGTAAAGCTAGATCCTTAAAGTTGAAAGCTTCAAAGTATTGTATTCTTGATGGTGTTTTACACTGGAAAGATCTTGGTGGTGTGCTGCTGAATTGTTTGGTAGAAAATGAAGCTAAGGATGTGATGAAAGATTTTCACAAAGGAGACTGTGGTGGTCATCGCTTCTGGAAGACTACAACAAATAATATCTTAAGGGCTAGTTTCTATTGGCCCACTCTTTTTTCTGATGTATATAAAACAATGATGAGTTGTCATGAATGTCATATTTTCCAAGGAAAAAGAAAACTTTTTCTATTACCCTTGCAGGCCATCTCAATTTCAGTTCCTTTTCAACAGTGGGGTCTTGACTTCATTGGCGAGATCCATCCTTCATCATCAGCATAGCATAAATGGATTTTGACAGCCATAGACTACTTTACAAAATGGATTGAGGCAATCCCAACTAGGCAAGCTATTGATTTTGTTATCATTCAATTTATGGAATCTAATATGTTGTCTAGATTTGGTTGCCCGCAGAAAATAATTACGAATAATGTTGTTGCCTTCAAGTCAAAAAGGATGGTGTAGTTTTGTGCTAAGTACAATATTGTATTAGGACATTCCACTACTTATTATCCACAAGGGAATGGTATGGCCGAATCTTCCAACAAATCTTTGATAACATCATCAAGAAGGTTTTAGAAGTGAACAAGAAGAACTGGCATAAAAAGCTCATTAATGCCTTATGGGCGGATAGAGTCAGCACTAAGAAATCAATAGGTATGTCTCCATTTCAGTTGGTGTATGGAATTGACACAGTGTTTCCTTCATCTCTTGTTGTCCCAGTCACGAAAATTCTGCAGGAATTAGATAGTGAGACCAATGATATGAAAAGAAGGATAAACCAGATGATTCATCTACAACAGACTAGAGAGGAAGTTCTTAAAAACACCTCTAAACTTCAGGAGATGATTAAAAATATCTATGATAACAAGACCAAGGAAGACAATTTCAATTTAGGATATGTGGTTCTTCGGTGGGATGCTAGAAATGAAGAAAAATGCAAACATGGAAAATTTGAAAACTTGTGGAAGGGAGCCTACAGAATTTCTACTCTTAGAGGGAAGAATGCTTTCCTATTGGAGGAAATTAATGGAGAAGATTACTTAGGAGGAGCAATCAATGGTAGGCTTCTCAAGCACTACCAAAAAGGTTCTCAAATTTCATCACCATTGTATATACCGGTGTGTTTTTTATGTTCCAGTATCTAAGTGGCTATTATAGGAGTTTGAAACCCGAAGAGAAGGCCCTAAGGCTTCTTTGGTCAGCTATTGTTTTTATTTTACTTTTGCAGTCCTATCATGTCAAAACGTCAGTGAGTTTTAAGTCAAAGTTTGGTTTTCTGCATGTTAACTCCATTGCCCATTGAATAAGGCTACTCGGTCTACGGTGTTCTTGACACCTCCAAGGAGCTAAAATCCCTAGATGGAGCCAATGTTAGTGTCAGTCTTGTTTGCTTGTCACCAGTGATCAAATATGCTTTTACCAAGTCTATCAGGAGTCTCAAAGTCAAATTTTACCATGTCACTAGGTTTATAGAGTAAAATTTGGTCACTGGTTAGTTGGTCTAGGAATTACTTTAGTCTTTTGGGAAAGTCACATATGTTGGTCACCTACCTCATTCAGATGAAGGTGTCTTGATAAAAAGAAGGTTTCCATTTTATCAGTCATCATCATCATTCCATTCAATTTCAAGTTTTCATTAGGTCATTAGGGTTTCAAGGTCCATCATCATCATGTGTAAATCTAGCATTAAATAAAACATGACAAGTAGCTCTTTGACATTAACTTGATGAGTTGTCACAAGTTCAACATGATTTCAGTTTCAAAGGCTCCGAAAGAAGAAGTTTCAGTGTTCAAAAAGGGAAAATGCAGCTTAGATTTCAACTCTCCAAGGTGACTCAGTCTTAAAGGTGAAAAATCGGTCTTGTAAAAGGTTTGTGTGGCCCATTTCTTTTCAAAAGGAAAACTAACTTGCCTATATAAACTCAAAAAGCCCCAAACTCACTTTATTTGCCTTTTATTCCCCTTTGTGCATTGAGCTCTCTCATCCATTGGCGAGAAAAACTCAGGTTTTTAGGAAAATTAGCAATAAATTCAAGGCGTTGCGTTTCCAAAGACTGCACTGCGCTTCTGGACACTACGCTGTGCTTCCAGAGGCTACGTTGGGCATATGCCAGGGCAGCTCAAAACCGTCCAGAAACTCACCCAAATTGAAATTTCAAGCTTGCAAATTGTTTTCTTGCTAACCTATACTCCTCTACAAGTAAGTACATCACCTTACTTACCTTTTTATTTATCAAGATGGATTCAAGCTAAAGATTTTTTCATTTATGGTTTTTAGTGAATTTTTCATGAAATGAGCTAGGGTTGATGATGGCTGGTCTAGTTTTCATATGTTAAACATGTAAAACTATCATTCTACACCTCTACACATGTTTAATATACATTATGAACGACTAAAACAACTACAAATCACTAAATTATTTCACCAAAAATGAAACCCTAGCTCATTCCTAAGGAATCTGGACAGTTTTCGTAGAAACTTTGTTTTTCATTTTTTACAAACACTCTTTTCCCTCATTTCAACTCATTTCATTTTCATGAGTTGCTCACAATCCATATCCACCTCCTATAATTTCCCTTGCCATTGTTTCCACTCCACCTATCCATCATTTCATTTTTCACTCATCCCTCATTGTTTTTTCTCATTTTCCTGCTGCTAGGGTTTTTGTCATCATGGAAGGACATTCTTAACCAGAAAGGAAGAAACACCATAACAGAGGAAAAATTCTCAGATATGAACCAGCCAACTGCAATGAGATCAATATATCACTCTTTGTCAAACAATGCTTTGAAGATGTGAATTGTCTATATTTTTGCAAAAGGGTGTGTGAAGTAGGTTTCCATGAACAGTTGACAGATTGGGTTGCTACTCATTTGAAAGGAGAAAGTGCCATTATTGTTGGTTTTTAGTTCACATTTTCAATGGATTATATTTCACTTGCTACAGGGATACCAGATCATGGTGAATATTAGTTTAAGGGGATGAACTTAGATCTTGTACATTACGAGTCCTTCTTGAAAACACCATACAGGGAGACTCATACACATATCATATCTTTTAGATACTTGTTGGAGAAGTATGCTCCATTGATAAAAGTTTTCATGAAATTATTCACATGTGAAGGAAGGTTCTCTAGACTATATGCCTATCACATCCGGCTTCTAATGCACTTTACAGCTCAGAAACCTCTAAACATGTGCAACTATCTATGTAGGATCCTTTCCAAGATGTCAGAGAAGGTACAGGTGAAAAATAAAACACTAACCTAGTCTCTTTCATCATATTTTGATCAACATTATAGTGCTCCATCAACTTGCAGAGAAGAACATGACATGGGATTCTTTCTAGGAGGCAGCTTTGAAATGACATGAATCCAATTTTTCAGTTCAGCATTCAAGCATGCCAACACAGCAAATGGAGGTTGGGTCCTCAAGAAAATAAGTGGAGATTCCTAAAGCACCTAGACCTGAGGTGAATAGGATGTACAAAAGAGGAAAAGGGCTTGTGTTTACTTCTCATGGTGAGAAAGGGGCCAAGCCTTCTACATTAGTAAAATAGGGGTCACCAGTGCAAGATAAAGATTTGGTTGAGAATGAGTTTGAGTTAGTAGATTTAGAAGCAGAAAATGAGACCTCAAGCATGCAGCAGATTATCAAAGACAAAGACTCTCATATCATAGAACTCATGGAAAACATGGCAAGGGCAAGGTTTCTCATCTCTTTCTTAGAACAAGAAAACAGTCAACTAAAGGCAAAGCAACTAATCATGGAAAAGGAGCAAGCTAAACTATTGCAGCAAGTAGGAAAGGGAAAAGTCACCTTGGAGATAAATGAACTTGAAGGAACTCAAGGACAAGGTAAGAAAAATAGGCCAAGAACCAAAGGGCTTAAGAAGGCATTGAAAGAGGAGAAAAAACACATCCTACTTGATGAGGAAATAGAGTTAGAAGACAGAATTTCCTTAGAGGTCAATGAAGACAGGGAGTATTGGTTAGACAAGGTAAATTACCACTTGGATAAGCTTCTAGACAAGGCCAATAAAGACAACCAGCTACTAAGGCATATTTCACATCACTACTAGGCCAAGAATATGATTTGCAATGTCAAGGTCAAATGGCTGGAAAACAAGCTCAAAGAAGCCCTAAAGGACCAAAATGAGAAGGGTAACTTGGAGATGCTTGTTGAAGCATCCATTAGGGCTTAACGTACTTCATTTTATAGCTCATGACCAATTTTGAAGAAATTCTGAACATTTTTTGCTTTTTGGATATTTTGGTGCCTTATGCAGAAATTTGGCCAGTCACCCTCAAGCACCCAATTAAAAATGGCTTGCATTTTTGGAAATCCCTTGGCAACCTCTCAAAACCAATTTCTTCATATTTTCCAGAGAGGGCCCAAATTTTGAGAAAAAGGGGAAAAATTGGTCAAATATCAGCTTTCTGGACCTCTTTTTGACAGGTGTTGCGCGTTTGGAGTGACCTTGGGACATTGAATTTTTGAAAGCCTGACCATGGATCTGTTTCAAAAATTTAAGGTGTTCTGGAAACTATACTTGAAAATCTAGTTGGCCATTCTTTCAGATCTTCATTTGGACCTCAAGAAGGTGCCTTAAATTGGACTCAAAGTTGGCGCTACGGTTCTGCAATTCCCTGTGTTTTTTATTTAAAATTTCACTATGTAAATTTCCTAGTTTTCAGTTTGACTTGGTCAAAGTCAAAACTCTTGATGTAATTGAACTTGGTTCGAGGTTAGATGATGTAAGCATGAATAAATTCACATGATAGGTTTTTTTTATGTTTAATAAGCCTCATTAAGGAAGGAAAAACCAAAACAAAATCTCCAAGAAGTGTTTGTGTTTAACCTTCTCACTCTCACCTGTTGGTTGAGAGAATCTTGGAATGAGTTCCACCACCTAGGAATTCTGACTCCTGAAGGTGGGAAAGTGGTCTAATGGAGTCTATATGTATCATTTCTCTTTCAGAGGAAGTGGTTGGACTTTTGTGGAGGAAGCTTGTATGTTATGATCTTTTCAGCTAATACAGGAGCAGTTGCAGCTATTTTTCAGGAACTCTAGTTCTGTAAGTCTATGGTGTTTGTTTACTCTTTCTATCAGTTTATAATGGATAAATCATCTTTCTTCACAATATTTTCCTTATTTATATGAATTACCTTGCAGTTATATAGACAAGATTCTTGATTTCAAGCTCTATTTATGTGGATTTCATAGTTGTGTTTATTTCTTCTAAAGCTAATGAATTCATACTTACATATGCTCATTAGTCTCTTCAAAAATTTCTAATCTATACTACATTGACAACATTTCAAGTATACCAAAGCTTACTAATACGTAGTTGCTTTCTATACTGTTCTCTGCATTCCTAAAGCCTAGACCTAATCACTTGCTTTAAACCCTAGTCCAGCAAACCTTAAAATCTCAAATTCACAAAGACACAAAACAAACTTGAATATCTAGCCAAAAAACTTTGTTCTTTAAATCTATTCATTGATAAAAGCTTTGAGAGATCCATCTCTAGCTCAATAGGGCTAGCTACTGATCTGAAAGTGGTTCAAGGTTACCTCTTTCGATCTCCTCCTCATCCTAGAAAATTGTAGAGGATAAGACATTGCTCGGGCTCCTCTATCCAACTCGTCTAATAGCATGTGTATCATTGTCTTTAGCGCGGTCAGACCACCAACATACTTGTGCATGGTGTCTTCACTGATTGACAAGTCTGGGCTAGTGGTTATGTGCATCAACTCCTCTAAGTACGAGTCAAGATCTAGTCGGACCTATGCCTTTGTCTTCGCCTGGTGAGACTCCCAATAGATGGGATCGCATGTGCACGCACCACAACATCCATACCCTTGAATACACGAGCATAGGAAGCCTGTAGACTAGTGGTGAGTTGCGAGAGGCCTTCATGGTTCCGGATTTGACTCCGGATGCGTGCCTTTAGCTTGACTGCTTTGGGCTTCACCATCTTAGGCAAGTGAATCGGGGCTCCCTTGTATCTCATCATCCATGTTTGCATGTAATCAACAGCAGCATGCACGTTTGACAAGATACGTGCTCTTATAGCACATTGTTGCTGCCATCCGTTGAGATGGACGATTGCCTTATGCACGATACCAAACTTGGCATCCAATGCCTACATGACTATGTCAAGGGACAATACTTCATCCAATATTTCCTTCTTCAATTATGCTCCCTACTTGGCCTTCTGTAGCTCCTTCTTCATTCACACATTCTCATCTATCAGAAAGCGAACACTTGAGCTAGTGGCTTCGGCATATGCTCTGGTAGCATTGGCCAATGTTGCTAGATGTTTGTGCACGTCAAACATGATCACTCGTTCCTCGAACTACACAGGGGACGTCTGATCATCCAGAGTCGAAACTCTGCGAGATTACACAACTCTATGTTGAGACTCGTCGAATGAGATGTTGTGCATCTCTCCTTCTGACTGATCTCCAAGGATCTTAGTGTCTCCTTGCTCACTTGGGACTTGCTCGTATTCTAAATGTGGTGAAGCTGGTGGGTCGACCTCTTGGTGGTAAGGCATGAGGTCGATGTCTTTCTCTAACTCCTGCCGCTCCATATCCATATCCATTTGTTCAAGTGCTCGCTCTATCTCTTGAGTGAAGTCCTACTCCTGTGATGGTTCACCCTGTTTGCCTGATGCCAGCTATTCTGATGAGTCCACTACCTATACGGGCGATGTTTCATCTTTCTACACAATTTGCACCCCCTATTGTACATGTTCTTGTTGTGCTTCCTTCTCCTGTTTGCTCCTGTTCCTTCCGAAGTTTCTCCTTCAACTCATGCAACTCCTTCTATGTTTCATCCATTCTCTATTTCTCTCTCTTCCTTTGTGTGTTTCACTTGTCGCGTTGTTGCCTCTTTGCCTCTATAGCCATAGCTACTTTCTCCACAAGTGGATCTGCTCGGAACTTGCAGATTTTCTCTTCCTCCATGTGATCAACAATCTTCCTCTTGCCCTTGTTGTGCACTGGTATGTTCACCTCTGCTGCTGCTGCTACTTTTGGTGCTCTCCAGGATGTTGCTTCACATTGCTTCGCTAACCATTCCACAGCGAAGCCGATCGGTTCATTGAGTCTGGAGGAGTTGTAACAATATCTCCATGGGCCTCCTCTGCCCAATGACATGCCCCGTGGATCCAGTTAAATTGTACTCTCATGCAGTGATCTTTCACAAGACAATGGGGTCATACGGATTGTAACTTCGGAGGTCGAATAGACACTTCTTCATCTACTCTGCTTCGACATCTGCATGCTTGCAACTCCGAATCTCGTATAACCCAATGCACAGCGGAAGAGCGGGCCAAGGTGCCTTCTTCTTCCAGTGCACCCTAGCTGTCAATCCTGCCAAGATGTGATATGCTACTTCCTGCATGACGAGTATGTCCAAGCCAAACTTCGGTAGAACATGCGGAGGCTTCTCCACGCTGTACATCCATATGAAGGTGTCGGATGGTGAGGCATACCAATCAACTATGTCTATCAGTGCCTCCATTGTTGCCTTCGACATGCAGGGTGGATCCTGTTCTAATATCATCTTGTAAAATGAGGTGACAAAATTATCGGACAGTCGCGTGATAACTCCTTTGAAGCTCCATTTGGACAACATCTTACAATAAGTGTTCACAACAGTCTTTGTCGGTGTCCATGCCCACTTCAAGCTCGGGAACTCCTGTCGGGCACAAATTGCATCCAATATGTAGGCAGACATGTATATTTCTTCTTGCATACCTTTGAGCGGTTGTCGATCCCTTGTTACCTATTCCTTCACTTGGTGAGCCAACATGTCGAACTAATTGCATGCTTTGCCTTCTCTAGCCAGTTGGCCCAACGCGATCACCCAACTCTGTGAGAAGGTTTCTGTGCTTTCTTGGCCATACAGTCGACATGCAAAGATGACCAAGTATTGATACGCCTTCTGCAGTATCTTTGGCTTGTGGATCTGGTTGGGTGTCATCCTGAATTTAGTCGACTCCTTTACCCAGTTCTTCAAAATGTCTCTGGAGTTTGCATTGTTGTTGGGTAAGTTGAAGGGTGTCTCCATGATGATCACGGGCTCTAACATCTGATACATCTCATCATAATCCTGTTCCCTGAAGGTAGCAATCTCTATCCCGTTGACACTACTCAATGTCATCGTCTCAAGATAAGTGTGCAAGATGATCCAATGTATCATGTCTACGCATGGGAACGCGAGGTATCTGCATGCAATCCGGTACAAGACGGACTTGTGAATGTTCACATATACTTGGAGGTCTTCGAGGTCTTCCCCAAATGTGCCTGCAAATGCATCATTGACCTCTTGCCATTTCAGTTTGATATCCTTGTCTACAATCAGTTTGGTGTCTTCATAGATCGGCAGACTTGTAGACACTCGCTAAACTGCTACTCTAGTTGCACTTCCGTCAATGTCCTTTGATCCTGCTCTCTTGGAGGCCATTTATCTTGAATTGCTAAAAGGCGAACGAACACCTGCTAGATCTGGAGACAAAGTGACATGCATGCAAGAAATCTGTCAACGAAAACCAAAGCAAACTTGAGGAACGACATGCAACATACCTAGGGATTGACTGGCAAAGATTGTGCAATTTCTTCTGGGAGGTTGGCTAAATGGATGCCAGAAGTGCGCAAAAGGTAGTCTGGGCTTTCTGGGGAGCCTGACTGACTACTTGAATTGTGCAATGTGCAATCCAAGAGGGCTCACTGGCTGTTGGAATTGCACAATGCGCAATTTCAACTGGCAATGGTTGTAGGCTCAGTGACTGCATTGCGCCAACAATAATTGTCCCTCAAAATTGCACAATGCAAGACTGGAGGACAGTTATGGGTAGAAATACACATTTCCTGAGGGGAAGACAGAGCCTTCCCTCTCAGGATTGTGCAATGTTGTCTTGGTGAGGCAGAGTCTGGGCCAAGGCTGGCCAAACCCGCCGAAGAATAACTAAAAGAAAATGTGATTATGAATGCATGGTGATACTGAGTGTAAGTAGGAGTGAATGATCGTGCATGCAAGCAGTGATTGAAAGATTCAGAAAACGGAACAACATGCATGTGGGTGAAGCGAGTATCTGAATCAACGATCGTTTGTGCAGAACAGTTTCAAGCATGCAACAGCAATGAGATGCTAATGAAATTGAAACAGTGCTAGTACAAGCTATTATGCATAGAAACGACAACAAGTGTTCACAGAAATCAAGCAAACAACACTCACACAAGAGAAAACACAAAAAGCGACAGAAATACTGCAAAAGACAAGTTAAGACCACTTACCCGTGAATAGTTGAGCTGGATATGTCAAAGAGTCTTGGATGTGTTGTGGGATGTCAGAGCTCCAAGATAGATGTGAAGAAATGAGCTCTGACGTGTCGAATAAATAAGTTTGAAGCTCATGACGCGCATGCCACAAATCTAGGAAAAAGCGAGACTTGGAGGAAAGATTCTAAAATTGTCTTTGCATGTAACCTCTAGCTGCTAAAAATAGCTCCCTAAAAACTAGGGATGTTTTTTGCATGTAGCTTTTTCTATTCCAGGAAAAAGCAGCCAATGCATGCAAGTCGAGTTTTCTTGGTCCCGGGTGGAACTGGTCAACTCAACCGCACATGCAACAGTCTGCTCACCTGGGAGGAAAAAATGCGCGTTTCTGGGAGGGAGCTGAGCTAGTTGCCCAAGGGATTTGTGCAATTTCTAGGCAGAGTAGCTGACTGCAACCCAGGATTGCGCAATTCTTGTGCTAAGTAGCCCTGCTGGGAGGAATTGCGCAATTTTCTCAGTGAAGCTTGACTGGCATATTTGTGCAATTCTAGACCCCAGCAGGCTGCCAGACAGAATTGTGCAATTTCTGGAGGGAATGCTGGTTGCCCTTCAAAATTCCGCAATTTCTTGAGGGAGCTACTCAGCCTGCAGCTGGACTAAGTCCAGAGAAACAGCCTGTGAGGGGAATGCAACAAGCTTTGATGGACAGGTTGTCATTCTACAAGAAAATCACTGAAGCTCGTGTATTTGACGAAGCAAGACATGCTGCTATGAAAGGTTGGTAGGGAGGCTCCAAAACGAAGCTAAGTAAAAATTTTGGAGGGTGGTTTAGCCGCTACAACAGATGGATGGGCCATAAACCTACTAGTTCTAAATAATTTTCACAAACAAAACATCTTGGTGTTGGTAGATTGATTTTGTAGATAAACATAAGATGAATTTGACTGCAAAAATTATGCTAAGAAAGTAGGCACATAATACAATGAAAATTTCACTTCAAATATTAAGATGCATATAACCAAGTTGATTTTAGCATGTGCTAGCCATTTTGGATGAAAACCCCACCATTTAGATGTTCAAATTATTTTTTTTAAAGTCTCTTTTTGAGAAGGAAGCTTGTATAGGATCATGCCCACAATTTGAGAAAAACGATGATTATTTAATGTGTAAGTTGAAGAAGGCTTGAATGAATTGAAGCAAAGCACATTACATTTAGTATTTTGGATTTTATAAGAACTATAAACAATAAGTATTTTGGAGAAATGATTTAGAGCAAAACTTACATGTGAATATTAAAAAAGATGATAAACATAGTTATTGGTTTGGTGAGAACATTTGAGAGTTTTTATTTTTTAGATGTTTTACTTTTAGTCACTATTTTCACCCCTATTTCAAAAAGTGGTGTTATTGGTATCATATTTTTTTCAAGGTTGAATTATCACCTTTTGCAATTATGACTGAGAACCCTATAATAATATCAACAAAACCTTGGAATCAACCCTCAATAAAAAAAATTAAAAATTTAAAAAATGATGCTAACTACACCACTAATTTTTTTCAAAGTTAAAATTATAATTATTTTGACACTGTAAACTTAATAACTAATAAGTATTGTTGCAACCACAATCTTAAAATCAACCCTCAAATCAAAAAATAGTTCACCCAATAACACCTCTTTTTTTTTATCTCATGTTATAATTTTCATAGTCTTCAAAACTATTATCCTTACAACCAAAATATTATAATTAACCTTTTAAATAATAAAAAATTATTATTAACAACACTCTTTTAAAAACTTTAAAATTACAAAGTTTATATATAAAAATATAGAGGAATATTGAAAAACAAAAACATAAATAAATAAACTAATCTTCAAA